>PVKS010020462.1:0-36764 GCA_004027875.1 Aplodontia rufa | reverse complement strand
AGGGAAGGAGACTGCACAGAAATCAAATAAGGTTTATTATTAAATAACTATAAAAATTTCTGTGATAGCATATGTGATTGTACATATACATACAGACTATATTAAAGACTGACACAATGGAAAAACCCTTGAGTAGTAGAATCATATAGGCCTATATTGAATCCAAGCTCTATTATGTAATTGTGGAAATTTATTTCATCTTTATTTTTTAAAACACATTTTAATTAGTGCATTATAGTTACATCTAATAGTAGGGTTCACATTGACATAATGTGAAACATAGTTTTTGCATTTCCATCTCCAGTGTTCCCTCTTTCCCTTCCCCCTCCCCCACACTGGTCTTCCTTCTATTTTTTAATTGGTGCTTTATAGACATACATAAACATGAAATTCACTGTAATATATTTATATATACATATATACATATGCTCATAGCAAAATTTGATCAATTTCATTCTGCAGTTCCTCCCTTTTTCTGTCCCTCCTCCTTCCTATTTCATCTTTAATTTCAATTTCCTGATCTGTAGGGGAAATACTCAGGACAGAATTATCAAGATAAATGAGAGAATAATTATAAAGAACTCAGAACCCATATAACCACTAGAATCCTGGCTCACAGGAACTTGGCAAGTGATTTAACATCATAGAATTTCATCCTCCTTATTTATTTTATTTTATTATTTTATCTTTTTACTTATTTTGGTACCAGGGATTAAACCCAGGGGTACTTAACCACTGAGTCACATCCCCAGCCCATTTTTATTTATTTATTTTTTTATTTTGATACAGGGTCTCATTAAGTTGCTTAGAGCCTTATCAAGTTGCTGAGGCTGGCTTTGAACTGGCTATCCTCTTGCTTCAGCCTCCCAAGCTGCTGGGATTACAGGCATGTGCCATTGTGCCCAGGTTATCCTCCTTGTATTTACAAGCAGGAATAATACTACTGCCAAATTTGTAGGTTTATGATTAACACTAACTGAAAAAATGAATGAAGAATTTTGTTCAGTGGCAAGCATACAGAAAGGATGTATGAAATAATCATTGTCCTTTTTATTTCAGTTCCCAAATTCATCTTTCCATCTTGGAATTTTTCTTATTAAACATTCTATGAATTTAAGTTCTATTTTATCACTAATAAAGTTTATGAAACTAGGGGCTGGAGCGGTGGCCCAGCAGTTATGGCGCTTGCCTGGCATGTGCAAGGACATAGGTTCAAATCCCAGCACCATGTACACAACTGAGTGTCAGAGAAACCAAGGCCAGACAGGAAAAAAGTAAAATCAATTCATTCTCTCTCTCTCTCTCTCTCTCTCTCCTTCTCATTAAAAAGATAAATTTATGAATCTAGGGCAAAATTTATTTGAAACTTTATTCTGAAGGGTAGAAATCATGCCTATTTGCAAATGCATTTTTTTAAAAATTAAATGAAATTCTAAAGATGTTTTCTTTTAAGCAATCTTTTGCTAACACTTAGGAAACAAAAATGAAATCTTAATTACAAGAAGAAAATGACAATAGAAAATTTTCAAACACAGAATTAATTACTATTAACATTTTCTGCACAAATGTCTATTTTTTATTTCTCATTTTAAAGAAAATCACTCTATTTTTTGTAAAGATGATACATGCTAATTGTAAGAGATTAAGCAATTCGGAAAACTAAAAATTTTAAAAATCACTTTAAACCACATTACCCAAAAATTACTATTATTTGTATTAAAGGAAAATAACTCTAATATTTTCTATACAACTACAGATGAGTGGCTGAATATATGTATTTATGGATGGATGAATTGAGAAAATTTTTAATTTACTTTTATTTTCCTTGAATTTTATAAAAGATAATAGAGAAATTGCCATATTGAAATAAAGTATTTCCTCACAAGAGATAAAAAATTCCTAAAGGTTTTATGCAGAGATTGAAGAAAACAAAGAGAGACAATGAAATATTAATAAAAACTATCATATTTAAAAACACTACACTAATTTATTTTAGTCACTGTCTACTGATGCCGTACTTTAAAGAAGACACTACCAGTTATTTTCTTTCTACTCCTTGGTCTCAAATTTTTTCATCACTTTTTATCTATACCTAGTTAATATTCAGCCACATTTATACCTTATCCTGTTGAAAAAAATTCCTTAATTATTTCATATTTATTTTATACTTAAAATTGGTTCAGTGTTCACCCACCAGTATTTTTTACCATAGTTTCTGTAGTCCTGATTTTTTAAATTTTGATTTGTCTCTTAACTGACTAGATTTATTTGTCAAAATATTCTTTCAATAATTCTGTTACTCAAATCATATTGTGTTGGAGAATGTCTGTTGCCTTTATTTCAGAATGCCATTTTGGTTCGGTATAATCCTGGAGTCACTTTTACCTTCAAAATTTTGTTGACAAGTCTGTTTTCTTCTGACTATGCAGAAGTGTAAAGTCAGCTTCAACATTCCCTACCTATAGATAAATTGCTTTTTACTCTTAAACCAGTGAAGACATCTTTTTTCATCCTTTCATTCATGCAACAAATATTTACTGGGTATCTACCATTTTCCAGTTGGGACATAGGCATTAGCATTATAAGAGTGAAAAACAAACCTCCAGCCTTCACGAAGCTTGCATTATAGTGAAAACCTGAAGTACAATAGCTTAGTAAGGATATGTCTAAGGTTAAGCATTAAATTAACCAAGAACACAATGCTCTTTTTATCTTCATTAGGTTAAGGTTTTATTTTCTTAGGTATGAACCCTCTCTTTTCATTTCATCTGTCATCTTGAATGCTTATTTCATTGAATATTGGTTCTCATTAAGTTATTCTGTAGCATATACAGAATTGCTTCTTGTCCCATTAGGTTATATTTTCATTCAGATTGGACTCTGTGTGCATGCTTAGATACTGTACTATAGTATTTTTGCATTGTTACTCAGACATTTTGTTTCACCCCACTCATTTATTGCTGTCTTTTCTGAGATTTTGTAATATTCAGTACTAGGATTCTCTACTTCTAATTGGGGTTGAGGGTGGTACATCACTCGAATAGAGGAAATTTTTCAAGCTTTGGATCATTTCTTCTTAATGTGTAGTTCTAGAGTCATCATTTCCATAAAAGAGTCCTCTTGTTCATTTTTCATTATCATCTGTTTTTCTCCAACAGTAGTTCCTGAAAACCCATGATGAGAAGGAAGAAAAGGTAAAGATATTCATTTTGTTTCTTTCTAGATTTAGCGATACTGAAGAAAATTGCATTTGGCCATTTCAGAATAAATTTCTGAAATACCTAGAGGGTAAACCCCTTTAGGATTTGGAGTGAGGTAAAAAATATAACTGCACTACTTTTGTTTACCACGCTATATAATCTCCTCCTACAGAAATCAAGTTTTGGAAAGTTTTGGTGGGCTAATTTTTTTAAGCGAGAGAAGGACAGTGAAAGAGGGAGACAGACAATCAATTTTTATTGAGTTTTTCATGTGGCCTTCATTGCTCTGACACTTAGTTGCATACATGGGTGCTGGGTTTCGAACTCATGTACTTGTGCATGCTGGGCAAGCACTGTAACCACCAAGCCACTGCTAAAGCCCCCTGGGCTAATAGTTTTTAACTTTGGAATCACCTTTGTATATTTTAAAAATCCTGATGTTTAGGCTGCACCCCAGAAACCCAAATTAAATCAGAAAGTCTGGGGTGAAACTCAAATATTATTCTTTTAAAAAGAGAGAGAGAGAGAAAGAGAGAGGGACAGTGAAAGAGAAAAAGAATCAACTTTTATTTAGTTTTTCATGTGGCTTTTGTTGCTCTGACACTTGATTGTATAGGCCATGCTGGGGTTTGAACCTGTGTATTCTCATAAGCCAGGCAAGCGCAGTAAAAGCCAAGCCACTGCTTCAGCCCCTCAAATATTATTCTTGAAAGCTCCCAAGATACTTTCAATGCTTGAGAAACAAAAACCTAGATTATGATCCTTTCATTCTTTGGTTGCTATGGGTGATTTTTAAAAACTCTTTTACTCTGTAATAAGCTGCAAGAGAGAAATTCTACTATAAAATTTTAATGTAATCTTCCTCATCTCTTCTTAAACAGGAAACTTAAAAATTCTCAATAACTACCTGCTAACTGTTTACGTTCATTTTCACATGTATGATATAGTCCTCTGAAACCCACTTCTGCCTTTACTTTGTTTGACACATATTTATTTATCCCAAGGGCAAAAAAACAAATCTCTATAGTCCATTTCTATATTATAGAAAAATTATTATTTTTTAACAAGAATAAGTGTGACCCACATGCTACAGTTATGTCCAGATTTAGGAAGATAATAAATTCAGTTATTCAACAAACATCAGTACAATCTAATATGATTCTTCTCCTGAACATCTTGAATGCATGTGCGTGTGTGTGTGTGTGTGTGTGTATACACATGTTTATGCTGGAAAAAGAGAAATGATAAGACTTTTGATGTCTTCATTAAACATGTGGGCAGAAAAGGAATATCCAGTGAACTTGTCTTAGAGAAATCAGAGATACATGAAAGAACAACTATAATGCAAACTTCAGGTGAGTATAATACATTTTCAATTGTTCATTCTGCACTTTTAGTGTCTAAGATGATAGCTAGCATAACTGTGCATGTGTGAGTGTGTGTGTGTGTGTGTGTGTGTTTTAAGTGAATGAATGGATGAGTAAAAGAGCAATGTTATAGTTATCAAAAAAATTGGTAGGTCATGTGCTACAAAGAGTCCATCCTTGAATTGACCGCAGAAACTTTTGCATTTGATCATTGGGGAATCATAGAAGAGACCTCATGTTAGCAAGAAAGGTGGCAGTAAGAAAGTAGAGGCAGTAAATATGGATTCCTTTCTCTAAAAGTTTGGCAAAAATGGGAAAAGAAAGTGCATTGGGTGGGGGAAGGGATAACTGAAAGCTCAAGAGGGAAGCATAAGGAATAAGAAATTTTTATTATAAAATTTTATTGTAAAAGTATGAAGACTTGGATTTCTGGTTTCTCTTTCTACGTGTAAGCAGCTAGGAAATCACTTCATTCTAATAAGCAAAATAGTTAAACAGACTAAAAAAACCACTCTTCCTGAAGCTGCTGAATCTATAAGAGGTAAGGACAAAGGGCAGACTGCTTTTCTCAAGATTGGAGAGACAAAACAAACAAACAAACAAACAGAAAACCCCACAAGACTAGAAAGGCAGGTGAACTCAGGGAGTTAACTAGAAGAGAGAATAGAGATTTATAAGCAGAAACAGTTATGGGAACCTATACTGGCTTAGGAAAACCTAAAGTGCAGTTAATAGATTACTTGAGGCTTGATACAGACAAGTCCAAGAGTTCAAAACTCTAGAGGACCTAGTCTTAGGGGAACCTCCACCATTTCATGAACATTACCTTCAAACTCCTGACTATTTATAGTAATCATCATAGAAAAATCCCCTTGTGCTTCCATCAGGGGTAGAGGAAAAGAGGCCATTTTTAAATATGTCAGAGCACTCTTCTTCTTCACAAGTCTTGCCTAGAAAACTAGTTAACCAGAGTCCAACCTGCTGGGATTATTATCAGAGCCTAAATAATTTTGGGGAAAGAACATACCCAATTATAGCTAGCTTTAGCTTTGTATTTGGGAGAAAGAAGGGAACTACCCAGTCCAGCCCTCTCTAACCCACCTGACTCATCTGAGATGGGGAGAAACTGAGAAACACTTGTGAAGTTCACAGTCCAGGTAGATAAACTCACTAGATGCCTGATAATCATAGGACCAGAGAATGTTTCCCCAACTCCCACAGTTTACCACCACATAACTCACAGTCTATTTACAGCATTTCCTTTAACCTTGTTCATCATATCTGCTGTCAAGAAAATATAATAATGAACACTGAAAAGCAAAAACCATAACTTTCATGTTTATATGTATATTTTGTTTTTTTGAGACAGGGTCTTTCTATACTCCTGGGACTGACTATGAACCACAGGGCTTAAGAGATCCTCCAGCTTCAACTTCCTGAGTAGCTGGGACTACAGGCATGTGCTCAAAGAATACACCTGGCTCAAAGAACATGATCTTCAAAAAAAGGAAATATGAAAACCAGATATGGCAGGCATATTAAAATGATCAGACCAGGAACTTAAACATAGTTATGTTTATATGTTATATTAAATATAGTTATGTTCAATATATTAAGGGCTTTAATTGATAGAGTAGACAGCATGCAAGAACAGTTGGACAATCTAAGCAGAGATATGAAAACCCTAAGAAAGAACCAAAAAGAAGCATAAAAGATCAAATTCACCACAACAGAAATGGAAAAAACTCCTTAAATGGATTCTTAGTAGACTTGATATAGTTTAGGAAGAAATCTTTGAGTTTCAAGATATATCGAAAGAAATTTCCAAAAGTGAAAAGCAAAGAGAATGATGACTGGAAAAAATAACAGAATGTCCAAGGACTGTTGGGCAACAAAAGGTATAACATAAATGTAATGGGAAAATCAAAAGAAGAAAAAGAAGAAAATGAGAAAACAATTATTTGAAAAAGTCATGACTGAGAATTTCCCCAAATTAATATCAGATATCAAATGACAAATTCCAGATTCCAAAACACATTCTATACCTGGGTATATTATTCTCAAACCATAGAAAATCAAAATATAAAGAAAAAATATCCTGAAAAAAGCCAGAGGGGGGGAATCAACATACCTATGGAGGAACAAAGATAAGAATTGCATCAAACTTCTCCTCAGAAACAATCCAAGCATAGAAAAGTGGAATGAAATATTAAAAATACTGATAAAGAAAAAACCCACCAACCTACAACTCTATACTTTGTGACATTTTCCTTCAAAAATGAAGAAGAAATAAAGACTTTCTTAGATGAACAAAAATTAAGATAATTTATTTCCAGTAGTCTTATAGGAAATGTTAAAAGAAGTTCTTTAGAGTGAAGGAAAATAATATAGAGCAGAAATTTAAATTTACATAAAGAAGAACATCAAGGAAGAAATAAGGTAAGACAAAGTCTTTATGCTGAATTGATATAACAATAACAGCTTATATGAAATAATGTTATTATGTGTATTTATGTATATTATATACATGTATGCACACATATATGTAAAATGAATGAGAGCAATGATTTAAGAGACAGGAGAAAAATTGGTATTATTTTGCTATTATAAGATATTCATACTACTCTCAAAGCATTGTGGTGCTATTTTATAGTAGACTTGGATCCATCCATAGTGGGGCATACCTGTAATCCCAGCATCTTAGGAGGCTGAGGCAGGAGGATCACAAGTTCAAGGCCAGCCTCAACAAGTTCAAGGCCAGCCTCAGCAACTCTGTGAGACCCTAAAGAACTTAGTGAGACCCTGTCTCAAAATAAAAAATAAAAAGGGCTCAGGATGTATCTCAGCATCCCTCTGTGCAGAAAGAAAGAAAGTAGATTTAGATTATTCATTGATGTGTGTTTTAATCAGCTTTTCACTGCTGTGACCCAAGGACCTGATAAGAACAATTTTCAGAGGAAAAGTTTATTTAGGAGCTCAAGGTTTCAAAGGTCTTTGTCCATAGAAGGCCAGTTCCATTCCTTAGGACTAGAGGTGAGGCTGAGCATCATTGTGGAAATCATAGCTCTGGAACAGAGAAACTCCACACCAGATACAAAATATATTCCCCCAAAGCACGCTCCCTATGACCCACCTTCTCCCTATCAAGGGATTAAATCACTGATTGGATTGAGGTGCCCATAACCCAATCCTTTCACATCAGCCTTCCTAAATTGTCACATGTGAGCTTTTGGGAGAGCCTCATATTCAAACCATAACAATGTGTACTGCAAAACTCTAGGGTGACCTCTTAAAAAATAAAAAAGAAGCATAACTGATATTCTAAGAAA
The DNA here is from genome assembly GCA_004027875.1 of Aplodontia rufa. Taxonomy (NCBI): domain Eukaryota; kingdom Metazoa; phylum Chordata; class Mammalia; order Rodentia; family Aplodontiidae; genus Aplodontia; species Aplodontia rufa. The sequence goes on along the minus strand of PVKS010020462.1, from coordinate 28,868 downwards.
GGAGAGAAAATGGAATTACATAAAATGCTCATTAAAACCACAAAAGTCAGAAAAAGAATGAAAGACAAAAATAAAGACAAAGATGAAGGGCAACAAATGGAAACGTAACGTGATGGATATTAATCCAGATATATCAATAATCATTTTAAACATCAATGCTGCAAATGCACCAACTGAAAGAGATCATCAGAGTGACTAAAAAAAAAAGCCCTATTTTAAATGTAAAGACAACACAGATTAAAAGTAAATGTATGCAGAAAAACATACCATTGTCACACTAATCCAAAGAAAGCAGGAGTAGCTACACTAATTTCTAAAAGAGCACTTTAAAGCAAGGGCAGAGATAAAGGGGGGGGTATTACATGATAATAAAAGGATCAGTTTTCCCAGAAGATGGAACAGTTCTTAACAATAGAGCATCAAACTATGTGAGACAAAAAATAATAGAAATGTAAGGAGAAACAGGTGAATCTAATACCATACTCAGAGACCTCAATGCTTCCCTACTTGAAATGGACATAGCAAGCAGAAATGAGTAAGGTCACAGTTGAACTGAACACCATTAGTAAACTGGATATAATGAACACCTATTGACTACATTACCCAACAACATAAATACATAGTTCTCTTAAGCTCACATTAACCTACATAGAACCTATTGTAGGCCATAAAACACACCACAATGAATTTACACGACTAGAAATCATATACTGTCTTCTAGTCTAAAATAGAATTATACTAGAAATCAGTAACAGAGATAAGTACAAAATTTTTAAATATGAAAACATTTCTAAAAAATAAAAGAATCAAAGAAGAAATCTCAAGAGAAATTTTAAAATATTTTTAACTAAATGAAAATGAAAGCACAACTAACAAAATTTGTGGGATACAGCAAAAAAAACAGTGCTTAATGGGAAATTTATAGCATTGAATTCAGATACTAGGAAAGAAGAAAAATCTAAAAACCAATAATCTAGGTTTCTACCTTAGGAAACTATTAATAAAAGAAGAAATTAAATTCAAAGTAATCACAAGAAAAGAAATAATAGGCATTATTGCAAAAAAAAACAATGAAATTCAAAACAAGAAATCAATACAGAAATAGGAAGTCAATCAGTAATAACAAGAGTTAACCCTAATATAAACTATGGACTTTGTATAATTATGATCTGTCATTGAGGGTTCATCAATAATAACAAATGTATCCTTTTGGTGGGGATTGCTGATAATGGAGGAAGCTATGAATGTATAGGAGCAAGGGATATAGAGAGGAGATACAGAGGAAAATCTGTACCTTTTCCTGTTTTACTGTGATCCTAAAACTACTTTTAAAAAATTAAGGAGGGAGCAGTGGCATACGTCATAATTCTACCAACTCGGGAGGCTGAGACAGAAGGATTGCAAGATCAACACCAGCCTGAGCAACTCAGTGAAACCTTGTTTCAGAATAAAAAATATAAAGGGCTGGGAATGAGGCTCAGTGGTAAAGTATCCTAGAATTAGATCCCCATTGCCCCTCCCAAAAAAGCATTTTGAAAAAGTTTTCAAAGAAAAATAGTTGTGAGGAATTAAGTGTATATTCTACCAAGAGAAAGAAAACAATGAAGAGAAGGTAATTAAATGGGAACACACCCATGCCCCATATCCTCTTTACCCATTCCATTAGAATTCACTATGTAACCAGCAAAGTTCCTGATGATAAGGTATTAACACATTAACCACACAGAGGCAGAGAAAGGATTAAGCAGTTTTTTTTTTTAATGGCAGAACTTGCCAAAGCTTTCAATACTCACATTTTATAATGTACATAGTCACATTAGCAGTATTTCCAAAACTTATGTGATTATGGAACTTTTTTTTCCAAGAGCATCTTAAGGAATTAATATTGCATAAACATGCTTTGTAAAATATGCTTTACAGTAAAAATTCTTTCAGAATATCTGCATCTACCTTCTTATTTCCCATTTATTTGATATGAACAATATTATAAAAGCACTTTTTAAAATTACCAGTATCATTTTCTGTTATTTTCTATATCAAGTATGCAACCATTGATTTTCATTTACAATTTAAATAGGATTTAAGGGGACGCCTTGAAGTCTCATATTTTTGAGGTCAGAACTGAATTAGAATGCTATTCCACCACTTATCAAACTGACTCACAGGACTGAGCTCTCCAACTACCTTATCAGCTGAGACAATAACAACTTTGTAGCAGATAGAGACCACTGAATTAGGAATACACATAAAATGACTTATTTCCACACTTCATTGGAGAGGACTGTATCACAAACATATAGACTAGTAACAAACATACAGTTAATTGAAATGCCCAGGAAAAATCAAGGGAGAATGAAAGAAACCCACAGTGATTTGTGGGAAGGAGAAGTATCACAGATTGTACTTTCCCTTGAAGAATGGGCAAAAGAATGAATCATGCAGTTAACAATGAATGACGATTAGTTCATTTATTTGGTCTGGCTCACAGATCAACCTAAACTTTGATGGAAAACACATCCTTCTTCCTTTTTACTGTTTTTTTTTTTTTGTAGTATAACAAGTTACCTTGTAAAACACATTTTTAAAATGATTAAGCTAAGCCTCAGACAGCAAGCAAGCTGAGCTGGTCTAAGTAGAAAGTAATGGGGATATCTAATTTTATCTCACACCATGAAGATGAATGCAACACATCCAGTCATAAACAACAAAAAGAACATAATGCCATTAAGTTCAGTGGTTAAGAAAATGGGCTTCGTGCCCTGGTTTGATGCCAGCCCTTGCACTCTGTAGCTATGTGATCTTTGACAAGTACCAGAATGCCTTTAAGTACTAGGCTCTTTGTCTTTATAATATAAGCCATTGGGGTTATTTTGAAGATTATGATAGTATGTGAAGTGCTTTGGACAGTGTTTGTCTCCCAAATCTTTATCTCCCAACCCTTCAAAGTTTACTCCCAGTAAGTAGTAGCTATGATTAATACTATAATATTATTAACATTATAATGTTGAATCATACACGGGTTCAAATCCTAGATCTTCCATTTTTTGCTTATGTGACCTCAGAAAATCGCTTAACTTTCCTGATCCTCATCTTTGTATTTATTTTTTAAGAGAGAGAGACACAGTGAGAGAGAAAGAGAGAGAGAGAAAATCAATTTTATTTAGGTTTTCATGTGGCTTTCATTGCTCTGAAGCTTTGTTGTGTACGTGATGCTGGGGTTAGAAATCGCGTACTTGCGCATGCCAGGCAAGCACCATAACCGCCAATCCACCACTCCAGCCCTCATCTTTGTATTTAAAATGAGTATAGCAATACCTACCTCTTTAGAAACACTGAAGGTTAAATAACGTATGGCAGGAACTGAATCGCTATCAGTTCCCTTTCTCCCACTTTTCCTAGAGAATCATGTCCAGTTTTTTTACCATGGAATCCAAGATCCTTCACAAACCTTACCAAACTCTTGCCAGCCATCATTTTCTCTGTCCTCTTATCTTCCTCTTCTCCTTTCCTTAATTCCTCTCTACAATATTGTGTATTCCACTCTTAGAACTAGGGTTACATTCTTTGTATATTATGCCCCTTTTGAGATTCTAACTAAGGGAAATAAAACCTCAAATCTAATCTTGAGAAGTTCAAAAGCTGTCTCATATCAAGACTTAGCTCAGAAAGTAAAGTCATGAATGCCTCCAAAAGACAGAAAAATCACAAGACTTTGTGTCACTTTGACTCCTTGGAGCAGCTTCTACATCACACAGTTGAGTGCAGGTCAGAGGGAAGCAAGAATTCGTGCATTAGATGAAGACAGGAAGATCTGAGAGGATGTTTGCAAGTTTGGATTCAGTGCTGAAAGTAATGAAGAGCCATAGAAGTTTCCAGGGAATAGAGAAACATTATGGGAAAGATAGAATTTGTGTTGTCACTTACAGAAGGGAGAGATTAGAGGTGAGAAGTATAGTTCTTGTTGTAATTTTACTCATTTTAAGTGAAGTATTTAATGGCATTAATTAAATTCATAATATTATGTAGCCATCAATGCCTCCACTTCCAAAACCCCTCCATCAACTCAAACAGAACCTCTCTGACCATTAAGCAACAGACTGTTCCTTCTTCCCTCAGTTCCTGGAAAACTTTAATGTACTTTCCATCTGTATGAATTTACCTGTTCTAGATATTTTAATTACTGGCCTTTTATGTCTAGCCTATTTCACTTAGCATAATATTTTCAAGGATAATTATGCTGTAACATGTATCAACCCCTCATTCCTTTTTTATGACCAAATAATACTTCATTGTATGGCCATACCACATTTATTTATCCATTCATGTGTTGATAGATACTTGGGAAGTTTCTACTTTTGGCAATTGTGAATAAAGCTGCTATGAATATTGGCATACAAGTATTTGTTTGAGTCCCTGTTTTCAATTCCTTGGGGGCAAGTAGGGTGGTATTCCTGGGTCCTGGATCATGTGGTAATGTTATGTTTAACTTTTTGAACAATTACCAACTATAGGGTAGCATTGTCCATGCCTACCAGCAATGTATGAGGAAAAAGAAAACTCCTTAGGTAAAGTTTAGGTCAAATTTTCTGGGTATGGCTGAGAATAAAGACAAAGGAAAATATCTCAGATGTGCAGGATAAGAATGAAGAAGACTTGTGGTCAACTATGTGCCTGTGCGTATGTGAGTGACTGAGTTGGGGTGGGGTGGGAGACTGTGGACTAGATTTGAAAGTGGGAGAATTCTAAAATTTTGAGCTGCAAAGGTAGACAATGGCAGAAGTTACAGAGAACTGGTGAGGATGGGGGAAGGAGATAAAAAAATTAATGAATTCAGTCTGAGACCTGTTGAGTTTTAGGTGTTCATGAGGCTTATAAGTGAGTCCATTTGGGTGCTAAACAGAGAGGTTTGGCATGTAGACAGGGAACTAATTATTTAGGACCCAATTAGTATCACATGCAAGGAATATGAACAAGATAACAGAAAATCCAAGAGCACAAGCATGACAGGGTAAATCTGAGTGTTTCAGGGGTAGGGGAAATAAAGACATAAGACCATAAAAATCAGGAGAAAGCTGAGTCAGTGATTTTCAAGGAGTGAGGAAGAATCTACTCTGTAGTCTATCATATTGACTACTCTTACTACAGTATTATTAACTCTTGACCTATTGTACTTCATCGTTCTTAGCTAGCAAATCCTCTCCCATAATGAATCCAGTCTGGAATCCTTCCAGAGAAGCCATATTCTATGCAGGTGGCCCATTACAGATTCATGGCTGGGTACGCTGGCTGAACCTTCAACACAAAATTGTCCTTGCTCATTCTCATTCTTCAGTGTCTTTTAGAACATTCAACTCCCCTTCAGCCTCCAATCCTTAGATTCCTCTCCTAATTCTCTGCAGAATTCACTGATTTACAAGTTAACAGAAGAAATATTCACTGAATTCCTAGCTTCAAATTGTGTTCAGTGACCTTGACTTTATAGATACAATAGAACACATCAGAACAGCTTTCTACCTTAGTATTTTTTATTTCCTGCTTTCCTATTATGATAGTGGAATCAATGATCTTGTTCTCATCTATATTAACCCCTCTTTTGCTCTAGGGATTCCATTCCCAACCCATCTGTGTCTTCAGCTTCTCTGTCACCCTATTGCCCTCCCTTCAGTAGTTAAACATAATCATGTCTACAGTTAGACCCACATGGGTTCCCCTCAGATCCTTACCTTCCCCACCCCCAGCTGCTGCTTTCTCTGATCACTGCCATGCTTCCCAAGAAAGTTGTGCTTATTCACTGTATTCTCCCCCCACCACACACTCCACAATCAATAGCCCACACATTTCACTCAAGCTATTCTAGATAAGGTTACCAATAATGATCTAATGGATAATAGATATTTTTCAGTCTTATCTTTCTTGGTATTATGACCACTTTATCTTTCCATTTATACTTCACAGATTTCTCTCTTGCAACATAAGATACTATCAACAATTTCTTTTGTTTAAAAAAATTCAATTACATTGATTTTTTAAAAGAGAGGGACAGTGAGAGAGACAGAGAAAGAATCAATTTTATTTTATTCATCATATGGCCTTTGTTGCTCCAACACTTCGTTGTATACATGGTGCTGGGGTTTGGACCTGTGTCCTTGCACATGCCAGGCAAACCTATAGCCACTGAGCCACTGCTCCAGCCCATACATTGACTTTTTTTTTTTCAATGTATCCATATGGTGTTGCTCACTCTTCTCTGGTTTCTCTTGCCAGTTTTTCATCTTCCATTGCCTTACCTGTTAGTAGTTCCTCAGCACCAGGGACAGTGGTAACTCTGACAGGGACTTTCCCACAGGGTAGTTAAATGAAGTAACACAGCTATGACTCACTTTTATTCTATTGGTTCTTCGGAGAAGTTGAGTCCAGTGTTACCAAATTCTTGATTTTTTTTCTCCCAAAAGAACCAAGAATCAGATGTGAAATGTTCTGAATTTTAAGGTTGGTAATAAGTTTGGGGGTGAGTGCATGTATTGAGAAAAATACCTGAATTTACTACGCAGGGCATCTGTTTGCAATCTCTGTTCTAGCATATTTGGATAGAACTGAAGATGATTCCTGTGTACACCTTAGAGATTACAAGCACTATTTCTGTGGAATCAAACTGACCTGACTCATATTGCCTGGTATAGTGTCCTAAATACATACATACATTGAATGAATTAGTGTATGGACATTTCCCTTTATAGTTGAATATTTGTTGTTCAAAAGCCAATGACTGGCCAAATATCAGTTTCATTCTTAGTTTATCCTAAAGCTTGCTGCTGTTGTTTCCCAGCTGTTAACTGTTGCTATTCTTAGTACTTAGCTTTAAGGTTCATTTCCAAATATTCTAGACACATCCTGCTTGTGTCAGGCACTGGTCATCACACTCCTTCAGTTTCCTTATTATAGCTTTTATTTTCTGGCATCACTCTTTTCTACAACATAACGTATTCAGTGCATAGAAAAAGGTATCACTGTCTAAAGAGTGAAAGGACTTGTCCAGGATTGTTTTGTACTCATCAGAACATCTTTAAACTATGCAGAATAATGGAAGTAAAGTGTGGTTTCAAATATTACAACATTCACTCAAAGAGATTGAGAAAAATATCATTGAGAGCATATTTAGGTGCCTAATATAAAGAAGAAATGACAAAATACAGTATTTTATTGTAAGGCAAATAAAGCAGATTTTAGTGTAGTATAATATGAATTACAAGAAGGAAACAAACACTTTATAGTAGGCAGTTCTCCAAGTGATTAAGAACACAGTGTCTGAAGCAGACTTCTCAGATTCCAAGTTTGGCTTAATTACTGACAAGCTGCTTTGGACACACTATTTAATCTGGCTTAGATAATGGAATCTACCTCAAATGTTTATTATAAAGATAAAAGTGAATTAATAGATATAAAATTCTTAGGATAGTGTCTAGTAGAAAGTAAGAACCCCAGAAAAGTTACCTGTTAGAACTGTAGAGATTCGCTTAACCTTGAAATAAAGTCAAGAGGATTTTCTGGGGAAAGATTTCCTTGACAAATATTTAGTGGGCATTTTCTAAGAACCAGATACTAGTATAATGGGGGTGGAAATACAGAAGGCAATGAGAACAGCAGGTTCAAAGTCACAGTGATGTGAAAAATCAGGATGAGTTCTTGAAAGTACACTGATTTGAGTGTGATAGTGAACAGGGCAAGAGTTAAAGTTGAACAAGAAATGACAATAGAAAGAAGTGGAGTGGTGAGTGTCAGATTATAGGGCAGTCTTTCACATGATGCTATGGCATTTGAAATTTATCCTTATAAACACAAGAAGCCAAAGAAGGGCTTAAGCAAGGGAATGATGTGATTGATTTGTGTTCAAACATTACTCTGGTGATAAGCTGAACCTGCTCAATTTTCTCTAGAAAGTGACACTTGCCTCAAAACTCCTCATGGGGGAGGGATGAGATGATTTTTTATGCAAACCCAAATTAATGGATTTCAGAATAAAAGCACTGCCAAATTAAGAAGTGAAAGTGAGTTTTCCACATATGCAGTAAAAATAATACTTTGAGTGTGAGGTATTTGTCACACACAAAAAAATACTTGATGATTCATGGGGTTTTCTGAGTGAAATAACCAACTCCAGTTGGACCCTTCCAGATCTCTCATATTTGTGTTTCATTAATTCTTTTAACGAACATTTATTTTGCCTGATACTGCTTTAGGCTTGGGATTCCAGAGTGAACAAAAAAGGATAAAAGATTTCTGTACTCTGGAAGCTTATATTTCTCTGAGATGCAGGAAATAAACACTAAATATAATAAGTTACCTGAGATACTAAGAGATGGGTGTTATTGAAACAAAAATGAAGCAGAATAAGAATTGGGCGTGTCCATTCATGATATGAGTTAGTGGAGGCAAGGAAGTCATAAAAAGATGATTTAAACCGTAAATAGAAGGAACTACAAAGCCCTCTGCAGTGCAAAATTCATGATAAACTCTATGGTGAGTGCAAAGCCCAGTTGCTGCACACAGGTCTCAGCTGCAAAGAGACACCCCGATAAACTGTATGTTTACATATATGTATATATATGTACTTTATTATAGATATAAAATTCATAAAAGCCTATGTAAGCTACTTGAAACAACGTGATAGGGACAAGGCTTAAAATGAACTGGAACACTGTCTCTCCATTATTTTCACAATAAAAAACTCCAGGGGTTTGGTGGTGGTGGCAGTGGCGCGCGTGCGTGCGTGCGTGCGTGTGTGTGTGTGTGTGTGTGTGTGTTTTGGACAGTATCCCCTGCTTGGCACAGAGCAGTCCAGCATTTTATTTTTCTACAACCTGTCCTTAATAACAGCCCAACCGGCAGGAACCTTGCTTTTCTCACTTTTTCCCTTCTTATCACAAAAATAAACCATTCCTGCAGCAGCAACCTCGTATCATGAGAGTGGTATTCTTCGTCATTAATCTGCCCTTCCCCCTCCACCCGCCCCCGCAGTCCTGACTCCAAGGGAAGAATGCCACCTACCGAATCATCTGAACCAGCCAGCCAGTCCTGCAAAGTGCACCAATACAACTAAACCCTGGTCGGCTTCAAATCCCCTCCCTCTGATTATTCTTCAGCCAGGAGGAGAGAGAAGGCTACTATTTGGGCTAACAGGAAGCTATGCTCTGTGCTCTGCGCGCAGATATCTGATAAACACTTCCACATATTGTAGCCTTCTCAATAGCGAAGCCAGATTTCAGCGTCCTCTCTCTGCCTGCATTTTCCTCAATTGCGCTTTCAGGTTCGGAAAGCGCGCATCTGCAGCCCGCAGACAGCGGAAACCGCGGATGCAAACGGGCAGGGGGCTACGGCTCAGCGGCTGCGAAAGCCAGCCGCGTCACCCAGAAAGGCTAGCTAGCGATGGAGAATTGCACAAGAGGTCAGGAGATAGCGCGGGGCTTCCAAATGTGTACAGCCTCTGCACTCCGAGACGTGCAACCCCATCCAGAGGCCTCGGGCGCGGGGTGGGGGCGGGGGTGCTCCTCCGCAGTCCGCTGAAAGCGAGACAGGAATCGCTGCAACTCCTCCGTTCAGGCTGAGGTCGCCACTGCTCCGCTGCAGCAGCAGCTGCACCGGCGCGGGAAGGGAAGGGGTCGGGTGGGAGTGGGCAGGGCTGCGTAAGAGGCGACTGCCGTGCACTACAGACCCTCGTGCGTGGACCTGAGCCGGTGAGCTTCTCGGGGCTGGGCACACTGGGAGTCTCCGTCCGAGGTCAGTCGGTCGCCTGGTCCTTAATACTATATATACCCCGAAAGACGCAGCAGCCCCTGCGGGCCCGCGGGGAGGGCGGAAACCCGAGGAGGGCGGCAGGGGGCGGTCCGGACTCGGGCGCCCTGCGCGGAGGGGGCGTGCCCGAGGCGGGGCTGGCCGCGGCACTGACCGGCGGCCGCGGCTGCAATCGACCGCAGCCCGCCGAGCCGCGCGCAGGCGGCGGTACATGGCCCCGACGGGAGGCGCACCGCCCACACCGGAGCTCGGCTCCCTACCTGAGCGCGGCGGTGGCGCCTCGGCGCGCGCGTCGTCGCCCCTCCAGCCGCCGGCCGCGGACATGGTCGCATAGCCTCCTCCTGGGCTGGGATTTGCTTGCTGATTTTCTTCATGGAAGCGATGTCCCCCCAGCAGGAGACTCTAGGGGGACAGCCTGGGCGCTCCTCTTCCCTGACGGGAGTGTCTCGACTAGCTGGAGGCGCCGGCACCAAGAAGGTGAGAAGCGCGAGCCGGGGCCTCGCGCCCGCCGCAGCCGCAGCCGCAGCCCCCACGCCGGCGCGCGCCCTCCGCGTGGGTCGCCGTTCTGCTCCAGCTGGACGCCGCGAGGCTTGAACGTTAAACGTTCGAGCGGCGGCGCCCTCACAGACATTCCCGCCTTCCCTCGCCCCTCTCGCCCTGCCGCCCCCCAAGTTGCCCCCCGAAGCCCGAGGTTGGCGGCATCTGGAGTCTTGATTCGCTTTAGAGCCGACCGCAGCCTCCTCCCCGTCTCCATCCGCTGCCGGAACCGCAGCCCCGGGCCTCTCATTCCCGAGCGCGGACTCGGATCGCGGGGTCGCCTTTCCCCCCGGGCGCTGAGGGTAGTCTTTGCCGGGTCAGCTCCGATGTCCGCAGGGCAGGTGGCGCCGGCCAGGGCGCCGCAGCTGACGATGAGGAAGGTAGGCGGCGGCGGGGCTACGGGCTCGGCCCCTCACCTGGCGCGGCGGAGCGGGGAAGGGTGTGATCCCACCCCGGGCGCCGCGGTCCAGGCGATTCCGGGTGGGGAGGCGGTGGTCGGAGTTGGAGGCGCAGAGATGGGTGCACGCTGCGGGCGGGGAGGTTCGGCTCGGCCTAGGGCTGGGCTGGGTGCGAGTCCGGTGGGCTGTCGTGCAGCGGGGAGGCGGGGGCCTGCGACCCGGGCTTCCCTCGGGTCCTGAGGGTCGCCTGGGCAGGGGAGGTGTCGTGGGACTGTGGGGTCAGCGCGCGTGTTCCTGTCAAAGGTGGGAGAAGCGTTGCGGACAACAACTTGTAGCGTTCCCTTCCGATAAAGGAGGTGGGAGGATTCCGACCCGGGTCAGGCTTCTTTGGAACAGTTAGCTGAGCAAGTGCACGTGGGCTCTGCGCTGCGGGCTGCACCTGAGTCCCTCTCCGGAGTTGCTTTGGGTGTTTCTAGCCGTGTCTGCAACCCCTCCTCCAGCCTGAGACCTTCCGATATTTGGCCATTTTCATTGCTCGTCATGGTGGTGCCTTTGCAGCTTCCCTGGAAACAAGTTGCAATTGGAGGGCTCATCTAGCTCTTGAGACATATTTTGAGGTATTGCCTTGCTATAGTCAAGGGGTTACACAGACTCCCATGTCCAGGTTTCTTCCCACCAGAATGGTAGGGTGGCTAGAGGTCAGTCGAAAAGAAGGGAGGTGGTTGCGAGTATAAAACTGTAAGTGAGCTCCCTAGGACCTTGACCGTGTCGCAGAGCCATAGGGGGGGGGGGGGTGCCCATGAACTTGATGTACGGGTTCTAGCGCCTGGCGCAGGCTCAGGCTTTGATGTATTGAGGCTGCCTTTTTGGTTCGTCCTTGTCGCTTTTTTCCCTTTCAGAAATGGAAGGAGAGCATGTGTATCAAGAGTCTTGCTAAATAAGACATGTGAATTTACCAGATATTTGGCCATTTAGGGGAACATTTAGGAAGGTAAACGAAGTGCAATAATTGACAGATTTTAACGCATTGTTTATTTTTGTAAATTTAAGGAATTGGAAAAAATCCAATTAATATTTCTGAGCAATTTTCTTCCTTTCTTTTTTACTGAGGTTAATTAAGCATGCTGGTAAGGAGATACAGCTTTAAAGCATAGTTTAATCATTTGTCGAGTAGTACTTGACCAATTAATGAAGGGTTGCTTTGACCTTTTTCCATGTTCTTTTTACTCAGCATAGCCACTGTCTCTAAGATGGTGTCCTTCATTATAAAACATAATGGGTTGATAGATTACCAAACCAGTACCTACCTTCTCACGTTTGTTGGAAAAATTAAATATGAAATTGAGTGAAGGATGACATATATGTCTACTTAACTGCCTATTTAATGCTAACACTTACTGTTTGTAATTTCCCTCATATCTGTAATTCATAAAGCCAAAAATGTAGGATTCATTTTCACATTTCCTTACTGCGACAACCAATCCATCAGAAAAACTACTATCACTCGAAATGTATCTTGAATTTCTGCCTGGTTTCTTACTGCTGCCACTGTAGTCTTAGCCAATCCACCACCATTTCTCACTTATATCTTGTAGAACTTCATTGTCTTTACACCTTTCTTACCATTCCATGACCCAATCTTCATTTAGCAGTACCAGAATGATCTTTTAAAAATGAGAATTGATCACATTCCTCACTTGCCTGCAATCCTGAAGTGGTTCTCCATCACATTTATAATAAAATCCATGCCTCTTTTCTTGGCCAGGTTACTCCTGTTATCTGCCTTTTCTCCCTTTTTATGTATTCTCCAACCAGATAGGCCTTCTTTTTCATATATAGAGTCATCAAATTCATGCCTGTGCTGAGGCCTTATTTCCTCTGCACATGCCCCAGGTCTTTTATGGTGTTTACTCTTTTCATAGTGTTTAGATTGTAGATCCTCCCAGAGGCCCATCCTGACTATCTAAAAGAAAGTTGCCCTCAGTTCTCTGAGCCTTATGTTTTTATTGGTATTGGCATTACACTTTGCCTGACATTTTCTTATTTGCTTTTGTATTCGTTACTTGCACCCCTCAACAGACTGTGAAAACCTTTAGAATAGGCACATTTACTGTATTGCTCCAGGCTCTCAGTCCCTAGAATAGTGCCTAGAATATGTAATGAGATGTCTTTGGGATGGCACTCAAATTTCAACATGAAATTCATTTATGTTTTGTATATAGCTTATATACATAGCTTGATTATAATTTTGTAAAATAATTTTAGTGCACCTATTATGTCTGCAACCTGTTGCATGGGCTTTAGTGTGGAACTTTGCACTTGTAGCTTCACATCAGTGCTCAACGTTTCAGATTTAGAACATTTTGGATTTCAGATCTTAGATTAGGCACGCTTAACCTGTAGACCACATTATTTGTTAATGAGCACTTGTATTATGTCCAGTTTGGAGGTGTTATAAATAAAGCTGCTGTGAACATTTGTGTAAAATATACATGGAACTTTAATTTTTTATTTGGGATACTTAGGTATGAAATGACTAGGTCATACTTTAGGTACATGTTTAAGCTTTTAAAAAACTGTTCAGTTGCTTTTTTTCCAAAATGATTTTACATTCTTATGAGCACTTTCCAGTTTTTCCACATTTTCCTCAGCACTTGTTATTGTCCACCTTTTTATTTATAGTCATCTGAGTGGGGTGTAAAGTAGTGTCCAGGAGTTTTGGTTTGTTTCTTTAGTAACTTATGTCTTTGAGCATCCTTTCATGTTGTTACTTATCATCCATATATTATCTTTGTTGAAGCATCTATTTTAGTACTTTTCCCAGTTTTAATTGAGTTGTTAGCTTTATTATTCAGTTTTGAGAGTAATTGATAAATTCTGGATTCAGATCCTTTATCAGATATGTGATTTGCAAAATGTTTGTCTCAGTCTGTGACTTGTCTTTCTGTACTCTGATTAGTGTCTTTCAAAGAATAGAATATCTTCATTTTGGTGATATCTGTTAGTTTTTTCTTTAATTATACTTAATTGTAATTAATTTAAATAGCCATGTGTGCTTAGTGGTTGATATATTGGACAGCATAAATCCAGAAGAAGAAACAATGACAAAAAATTCATAAGTGGTGATAACTATTATTAAAGAAACAGACATGACTCTGATTTGGACAAATACAGATGTTGAGCCAGACCAGTCTGCATTAGAACATTCAAAGGAAGACCTTTTTGAAGTGACCCTAATTATTTTATGGGTGAAGGAAAAAAGCATGCTATAAAGAGATTTCAGGAAATGGAAGCTATAGGTTCAAAGATCCTAAGATAGTTATGTTTGAGGAACTAATATGAAGATGCTGTATAAGAATTTAGTCTCTTTATTTTGTAGCCATGTTTATTTTAACCTCAGGTAGTTACCTGGCCAGATCACTTAACCATGTTTACTAGTCAAATAATTTGACTATTTCTAAAAATTAAAGTTCACCCTCAGAGGACAAAGATTTTCCATCATTGAACCTCTTCAAAAGAATGTTAGAAGGGGGACTGGAGTGGTAGCTCAATAGTTGGACCACTTGCCTGGGCATGCACAAGACCTAGATTCAAACCCCAACACCACATACACAACTAAGTTTGGAGAAAAAAAGGCCAAACAAAAAAATTTAAAAATCGATTCTTTCTCTCACTCTCTCTTAAAAAAAAGTATATACGATAACTTCCTAAAAATGAGGTTCTAAATATTTTTTAGAGAGGGGAAGAGAATGAGAGAGAAAGAATCAATTTTTATTTATTTCTCATCTGGCTCTGGTTTCTCTGACATCCAGAGGTGTATGTGGTGCTGGGGTTGGAATTCAGGCCCTCTCTCATGCCAGGCAAGCACTCCCAACTGCTGAGCCACCCCTCTAGCCCCAAAATTCTGAAATATAATGGCATCATGAAGATAATGCAGATATTCATATTTGTACAGAACAGTTTTAATGCATGGAAGCATGTATTTGAATCACGGGATGATTTGTGTCAGAATATTAGGTTTACATATAAGGTATTCTCCCAAAAGCCCCTGTTAATACAGGAATATTAAAGGTAAAATGATTGGATTATGAGAGGTGTAGCCCAATGAATCCATGCAGTTTAAATGGACTGATGAGTGATAACTGTAGACTGTAGACTGGTGGAGCATGGCTGGAGGAGGTGGGTCACTGGGGAAATGCCCTGGAAATGTGCATCTTGCCTTTGGCCCCTTTTACTCTCTCTGCTTCCTGACTGCCGTGAGTTAAGCAGATTTCCTCCTTTGGGCTCTTCCTTCATGATGTGCTGCCTCACCTTGGGCCCAGAGCAATGGAGTCAGCCATGTAAGAACTGAGTCATCTAAAACCATGAACCCCAAGTAAACTTTTCCTTCTCTGAATTGTTCTTGTCAGGTATTTTGGTCACAGGGATAAAAAGCTGAATAAAGCAGACCCAAACACATTGACTCTTTGGTTTCACTTATTATTTGAAAAGTCTTTAAATAGGTTGGTTTGGGGATATACAAGAGAGACTAATAGGCCCAGAAAGCCAGTCAAGGGAAAATAATTTAAAAATAGTTCTGGCATCTTAAAATACAGCAGCTGCTGTTGTAAACTTCATTCTTTTTTTCTTTCTTTCTGCGTTCTCTGTGTCCAGATCTGTTTATAGCACCTCATGGTAGAACTAACTTGAGCCATGTGTTTGTCTGGTACTATGGCATAAATGAAGCCTCTTAGTGAACAAGCTGTAGTTTTCCTTTTCTATTCTGAGAAAAATATTATGTCCATGCTTAAACCAGTATTCTGTTGAGCCCATATCTGGTGTTATTCACAAAGTGAATTGCATTAAATCAGATACATAAGATTGTTTTGTTATATTCATAACAGTCACAAGGTAAATGTTTGGTAAGCATTGAGTGATAGTGATTATCATTGACATGATCACTTGGTGCCTTTGTGGAGTTTATTTCTGGTATCTGTTACTTTTCAGTACTTTATATGAGGCAGATGTATTTCAGGAACATTTTAGCCAGGCCTGATTTCCATGCTGATACTTGAGCCTTGCTTTCTATTGGAAAGCTTAGCATTATCTCCAGTAAACTTATAGGACTATATTTCAAATTTGTGTGTGGGTGCATTGCATCCTGTGCCTCATGTAATTCTTCTGTGGAAAATCCTGTGTGTGGGAAACCCAGATGAAACTCTCAATTCAGTAGAATTTTTTAAAATCATACATCTAGAATCTGAATAAAAATTATCCTTTCTTAAAATGTGAGCACAGTGATGCATTTTAACATGGCAGAAGAAAAAATAACTTTTTGTCACTCTAAAATTCATATATTAAAACAGAATAAATAATAGTTTTATAAAATTAAAGATAATCTTTTATTTTTATTCATTTGCCTAAAATTCCCCATGACTTCAGCATTCTCCTAGGTGAAGTCTGCAAGACAAAAGGTGTCACATGTTCAATGTACTGAGAAGTGAGAAAATTTCCAGTCAAAAACTTAGATATGTGAATAATTTGACAGTTCTTACCTTTCCGTCCTGGTTGTGGTAGCTGTTCTTTCCAGTATAGAGGCATCTTGTGCCTTCTAGGACCACATACAGCTTACCCCAAACATGCAGTTATAAAACCTGCTTTCCTTTTAATTTAATTTGCCGCTAAAACATGTTATAAGCTATGAAGTGTCACAAAGTAGCTGTATAATGTCAGGTTTATATATGTGTATATATGTGGGGACTGCAGACAACACAGCCCAGTTTATAATTTTGTTTCAGTCTTATTTATCTAGGACAAGTTTAGATTGGAAACACCCAACTGACAGCAGGAATACCACCATCAGCAGTGTTGTCAATGGTTTGCTGAGTAGTCTTGACCTAATTTTGACAGACATCTGTCAGGTAGCCTAACTGAAATGTAAAACCTGTTTTGGGATGTCTGGTAACTTGTTTGTGGCAACTGAAAATGGAATTTATGTGTGACCACATTAGCTCATATATCAAAGATCTGGAACACCCAGCTGTTCTGTGGCCTTTTGATTTCCTTATTTACCTGAGACCTAATTTACACCTAGGAAAGTGTCTGTATTCCCTCTTCTACCCCTGTTTTCACCCCATCAAACCTCAACTTTAAAAGTAGTTGTTACTAGGTGACACTGAGTGAATCCATATAAACATGGATCTATTTTTTTATTCTCATTTAATATACTGTTTTTTACCATTTTATCTTTTGGATTTGATCACAGTACTTTCCCCCTCTGCATGAGGAAAATGAGAGACTAGTAAGGCAGAGCTTCCCAATCATTGCAGGTGTGTCTGATATATTCAACCCCTTGGCCTTCAGGCAAGTGGATGGGGAAATGAGGTAGCCAGAGTGTCCATTTATCATAGTGTACCATAGTTGTACAAATAATATCATTTTGTGTTGGCCAGGATGTGAAAAAATATATAGTATAGCTCTTCCCTGTAAGGGATTATTATGTAGAGTGCATTGCTGATTGACCCTATATATTCACGTCCTGCTGAAAGGGAATCATGACCAAAGTTTGAAACTGATAGTTTTGCTAAGAAAGAAAATCCTGCCAACTTGAAGGCCCAGAATCCTACATGGACAGGGGTAGAGGCAGAGGAACAAAGAATTATATATAAGGAAAGTTCTAATATTCTCATATACACTTATGTATGTATTTAGGCACTTTAAAGCTTACTGTGTATGTAACATTGTCGTAAAACTTTTTATTTCAAAGAATTTTCATATGTCTTTTGATTATTTGTGGTAGATAGGACAGGTATTATATTAATTTTAAAGAGAATCTGAGAAATTACGTAGTAGAACTAGGCCCTGGAATTAAAGCCTAGTATCTGTCTTCTAGTCCAGTTCCCATTCTACTTTACATAGATTTTCACATTTATTATTGTACATCAAAGTGGTAATTGTCTTGTGGAAAGAAGGAAGAGCCAAAAGTAAAATTGTTTCTTTCTTACACTCAGAAAGGAGTTTGTATCCCTCCATGGTAGTCTTATTATGATATTTATTTTAGATAAATGCTAAAACTGATTCTGGATGGGATGATTTATGAGTGAATGAATAAAAGAGTATACTTATGACAGCCCAGATTGACACTGGGCAGGAAGTTTCAACTTACCTAGTGGTCAAAATATCATTGTGATAACAGGAGCTAGAAGCTTTTTCCCTTTCAGAGCTAGTGTCTTTGAACTATAATTGCTCAGCGACTTGGGTGTGTGTTTGCAAATAAAAAAAAAAAAAGGAAGTGTATTGCTTTCTAAATTGCACAAGACTAGCCACAAAAGGACTAATAGTCAAATTTGAATAAGCCAATTTGTAAGTTTGATTAAATATTTTTCTAGTCTTGAAAATTTGAAGTTCTTTAAAAGCTTTCACAAAGCCCTTATTTTATAACTGTGATTATTTATTTTACATGCTTGAAAATGACTTCACGATTTCATTTAAATTTTATTGAAATGCTTGAATTTTGTTTCTAAATGAAATATAAAAAATTGCAGTTCACCTCTGACTTAAATCTTTCATCCTCTTCCTTTCTTTTCATATGCTTTTTTTCCCTATAATTGCTTTGAGAATGAGTAGATTCAGAGTGATTTTGAGGTTGCAAAAATAATGTCATATCTCTTTTGTGACAGGAAGTTAAATTTCTAAGCAGAGGTTTTTAATGTAGTAAGTGTTTTCTGAGTTGTTAAAATAAAAATATGGAACTTTTTTTTTCATTTACCCATTTATAACTTAATTTTCCTACAAAGACACGCATGTGCTACCATCTTAAAAATCTCATATGTAGATGATGTTAATTCATTGATTTAATACACAACTCTTGAATTTATTGTGTGAAAACCCTAAATAGGCACAGGAGGAATAGCAGCAAACCATAATAAGCAAGTGAGGACATCCATAGATCTCTGAGGAATTCTGTTGGAGAGCCACTGAAATATTTTTCACAAAAACATATTGGAAAAAAGGGCAAATAAGTAGTTTTCCCTTTTCATATGTTATACTTCAGATGACTATTATAAGAAAGAAGAAACTTTCTGTTTCTGCATGTGAACCAGTTTGCAGGAATAGACCCCAATGGTTTAGTAGTTAGGTAGTTAGTTTTTAAAAAAATAAATTTAACTCATGTACCATACAATTTACCCACTTGAAGTGTACAAATTCAATGACTTTTCTAATAGTTGTAGTATTATCCATCCATCACCACAATTTTAGAGCATTTTTAGTACCTTAAAAAGGAAAACCACACTTCTTAGTCATCTCCTAATCATCCTATCTCCACCAACCCTACACAATCATTAATTTATGTTAAATTTCAGTTTGCTTATTCTAGACAGTTTATGTAAATGGAATCATGTAATTGTCTTTTTTTACTTTTCTCTAAATGAGGATGTTTTCAGGTTCATCCTTGTTATAGCATGTATCAGTATTTCATTTCTTTTATTGCCAAATAATTCTCCATTGTATAAATGTATCACATTTTATTTAACTTTGTCAGTTGATAGACATAAGAGTTGTTTTCATTTTTGCCTATTATAAATAGTATAACTGCAAACACTTTTGTGCAAGTCTTTGTTGAACATATGTTCTGATTTCTCACGTATAGTACCTCTGAATGGAGTTGCAGGATCCCATATGCAGTAACTCTGTTTAGCCATTTAAAAAACTGCTGAATTGTTTTACAAAGTAGCTGCATCATTTTACATACCCACCCAGTAGTATATGAGTTCAACTTCTCCTGGTCCTCCCCAATAAATGGTCTGTTATCTTTTATTATAGTCATCCTAATTTGTATGAAGTAGTATCTCTTTGTGATCTTTATTTTAAATCTTGGAATTGTTTTTTTTCTTTCTTGTGCTGTGGGTGTCATATCTAGAAAACCATTGATTGCCTCATCAGAGGTGACCAATATTGATGCCCATAGTTCTCCTTAGATTTTTATAGTTCTAGATCTTTTTTTAAGTTTCTTTTTTTAACTTTATTTTTTTAAACTAAGGATTTGAGCTATTTTACAATCATAAATGTGTATAAAGTAACATTATGATATTCATTTGATCCAAATCCAATCACACCCACATCACCCACACCCTAGTCTCTTGATTCATCTGTATTTTCCCCATAACAATTATAAATGTCTATATATGTACACACACACACACACACACACACACACACATATATATATATATAGATTGTGAATTTTCCAGAAATAAATGATTGCATAAGAATTATTTGGCTTGGGGGGGGACGTAAAGAGTATGCTACATTATTGATTTTCTCCCTAGATCCCACCCTATTCTCCCTACCTCACCCCTCACACCCTCATATCTGTGGTTTCCCTGGTTTATGTGTTGCTACATGTTTAGTAGGTCTAATACATGAGATTGACTATGTTTAACCTAAGCCTGGGCTTTGGCCTAGCTTCCGCAAATGAGGGAAAATGTTGAATACAGTTTAATAGAACTTTATTAAGGATTTTTGTGTTGATGTTCATCAGGGATATTGGTCTGTAGTTTTCTTTCTTAGATGTGTCTTTGTTGGGTTTTGGTATCAGAATTATGGTTGCCTCATGAAAAGTGGGAAAGTTCCCTCCTTTTCAGTTTCATATAATAGCTTAATAAGGAGAGATGTTACCTCCTTCTATTATAGGTATGTTAAAACTCATCAGGGAATCCATCAGGTCCTGAGTTTTTATTCTTTGGAAGGCTTTTAATTGTATGGATTTCAGTGCCTGTTATTGGGCTGTTTAGGATTTCAATATTGTCCTGCATCAATTTAGGAGGAATGTATGTAGAAATTTGTCCATGTCTTCCAGATTATCTAATTGAGAGGAGTATAGTGTTTCAAAATATGTTCTGACAATCCATTGGATTTCCATTGGTCAATGATCATCACTCTCTTTTCATTGATGATTTTGTTGATTTGCTTCAATTCCTACCTTCCTTTTAGTGAGATTGACTAGGGGGTCTGTCAGTTTTATTTAGTTTTTTTGAAGAACCAGCTCTTTGTTTCATTGATTCTTTTTATTCTGTTGTTGTTGTTGTTGTTCTCTATTTCTTTGATTTCAGCTCTGATCTTGATTATTTCCTGTCTTCTGCTGGCTTTGAGCTTGGATTGTTCTTCCTTTTGTATGGATTTGAGGTGGATCATAAACTTATTTATTGGAGATCTCTCCTGATTTATAATGTAGGCTCTCAGTGTTATAAATTTTCCCCATAAGAATGCTTTCATGATCTCCTAAAGGTTTTGATATGTTGTGTCTTTATTCTCATTTTCTTCCAAGAATTTCTTGATTTATGCTCTTATATCTTCTTGGATCCGTTCTTCATTTAATAGGGTATTGTTCAATCTCCATGTATTTATGTATTTTCTGTTATAATTTTTTTAGTTAATTGCTAGGGTCATTGTGTCATGGTCTGATAGGATATGTAGAATAATAGTCTACTTTTTAATATTTGCTGAGATTTTCCTTGTGAACTAGAATATGATCTATTTTGGAGAAGGATCCATGCACTGCTTAGAAGAAGGTATTCTCACATGATTTGGAGGTGGAATATTCTGTGGAGTTGTTTAGTCTAGAGATCTCTATTGTTTTTTTTTGCTTTGATGAATTATTGGTATAGGGGAATATTAAAGTCTCCCAGTATTATTGTGTTGAGGTCCACAAGTGGTTTTATATTGTGGAGTAATTTTTCTACATGGTTCAGAGCCTTGGTGTTTGGAGAGTATATATACATACTATGGTTATATTTTCTATTGTATTGTTCTATTTACTAGGTTGCAGTAGCCTTCTTTATCTCTTCTGATAAATTTATGTTTAGTCTACTTTGTCAGATACAAGTATTGCAGCACCAGCCTGCTCTCTGGGACCATACATCTGATAGATATTTTTCTATCCTTTTGCCCTCAGTCTGTGGATGTCATTGAGTATAATGTGAGTCTCCTGTAAGCAGCATATTGTTGGATTTTGTCTTTTCATCCAGTCTGCTTATCTGTGTCTTGATTGGTACATTGAGACCATTCATGATGGTTTATAGTCATCATGTTTTATTAGTAAATTCTGTGCTGTCTTGGTTGTCTATTGAGAGCATGCAGTCTTACTGAATTTCCTCTTTGTAGGTTCTGAGGATTGTTTGCTTGTTCTTCTATCTGGAGCTTATCTTTGAGGATTCTTTGTAATGCTCGTTTTCTGTTCATGAAAGCTGCAAGTCTGAGCTTATCATGAAATGTTCTTATTTCCCCATCAAATTTGAAGCTGAGTTTTGCTGGGTATCGTATTCTCAGCTGCAGGTTGTGGTCAATCAGACATTTAAAGATTTATTTCTAGGATCTCACTTCCGGAGTCTGAGCTGAAAAGTCAGAGGTGACTTATTGGTTTGCCTCTGAATGTGATTTCATGTTCCTTGCAGCATTTAATATTCATTCCTTGATTTCCCTGTTATACACTGAGTATGATATGTCTTGGTGAACTCCTCATTTGATTAGGCCTAGGTGTCCTGCACGCTTCCTGGATGAGCATTTCTGACTCTTCTGATATGAGAAAAATTTTCTTAACTATTTTGTTGAGATTGTTCTTAAAGCCATTCATTTGTGTTTTAATTTCTTCCTGAATACCAATTATTCTTAAATTGTTTATTCTGATTTCATCCTAGACATTTTGAAAATTCTGTTCATGTTCTGTGATTTTTTTTTCTTTTTTGTCATTTGTGCACTCAAGCTTCCTCAGCCTATCTTCATTGTCAGAATTTCTTTTTTTGGTGCTGGAACAGTGGCTCAGCAGTTACAGCACTTGCCTGGCTTGTGGGAGGATGTGGGTTCAAGCCCCAGTACATATGCAACAAAGTGTCAGAAAGTCACATGAAAAATGAAATAAAACTGATTATCTTTTTTTAAAAAAATAATTTATTTTTTTCCAGAGCTGAGGTTCTCTTTTCTATAGAGGTTAGTCTATTATTAAATTCTTCCATCATTCTTCTGGTGTGATTGATTGAAGATTTTAGCTTTGTTACTTCTTTTTTCAATATGTCTATTTATCTGACAATAGAGTTTTTCATCTGTTGAGTTTTTTCACTTAGTCCTTCAGTAAATCTTTTAGTTCATTGTTCCTTTTAGTAATCAAATCATTGATAATTATTTCTAGATTTTCATCCTGCTCCCTGTGTGTTCCGTGGTTAGGGAGTTTGGGGCTTGAGGTGAACCTTTTCTAGTTTGATTCCTCAGTTTTGATGGGCTTCTTTTGGATCTTTGAATTGAGTTTCCCTGTGGTAAAGGAAGGCAGGTTTCCAGGTGCTTCATCCTTGCAGGTCAAAGGGTTGTTTAGACATCGCCCCTCTTCCAGAAAGCTGTTTCTACCTGGAGCCTAATTTTGCTGCACATTTTGGATCTTGGCTCCAGGGTTACGATCTGGAATCTGTTGGGAGTGCAGGGCAGCCTGCTTGATTGTAGAAGTGCAGCAACAGGGGTGTGTCACTGGATTTTAGGGTCTCAAAGGCACAGGATGGGCCAGAATGGGCCTCCTGAATGCCGCAAAATGACCTAGGATCTTTGGCAGTGTATTTGGGCCCAACGTATCTGGTCCTGGCAGGTATGCATTGTGGCTGGACAGCTCCAGTGGGGGGTCGTTGGGTATATGTCCAATGAGCACCTACTGGCCCGTGTATGGTGGCTTGGCTGGTTGGCTCCATGTGGGGGTCCTCTAGTTTTAGCTCTTTTAGTTCTTTAATCAATTTTTAGTTAATTTTATATTTAGTGTGCCAGCTTTCTTCTTTTCTTGTTTTGTTTTGATTTAAAGAAAGAGGGACAGTGAAAGAGAGAGAAAGAGAATTAGTTTTATTTAGTTCTTCATGTGACTTCCATTGTTCCAACACTTCATAGTATACATGGTGCTGGGGTTCAAACCTGTGTCCACGCACATGTCAGACAAATGCCGTAACTGCCAGGCCACCACCCCAGCCCCAGGTTTATTCTTTCGCATATAGTTATTCAGTACTTTGTGACTGTTTTTTAGTATACACAAAGTTCATTTTGGGTGCTGCTTAACACTAAGTAAATAGTTTGATATCAAGAAAATCTTTTCCAGGGCTGGAGTGGTTGCTCAATGGTTACAGCACTTGCTTGGCACACACAGGGATGCAGGTTCAAACCCCAGCACCACATACACAACAAAGTGTCAGAGCAATGAAAGCCACATGAAAAACTAAATAAAATTGTTTTTTTTCCCTCTCACTGTCCCTCTCTCTCTTTAAAATAAAATAAAATAAAATAAAATAAAATATTTTCCAAAAGATAAATGCAAATTGTATGCATTTACCTAATGTTACCTAATGCTTACCAATTTTTTTTTAAAAAGAATACCTTTTAAAAATAGTTCTTTCTGGTGCTGGAGTGGTGGCTCAGCAATTATAGCACTTGCCTGGCATGCATAAGGACCTGAGTTCAAACCCCAGCACCATGTACACAATGAAGTCTTGGAGCAACAGTAGCCACATGAAAAACTAAATAAAATTGATTCTCTCGTTCTCTTTCTCTCTCTCACTGTTCTCTGTCTTTAAAAGAAATAGTTCTTTCCAGAACAGTATCTACTATTTGAGTTTATCTAGATATAAACAACCACCACTACAAATTTTGAAGAATAGAGTCACACAGTAGGTAGTGATTTTTAAGGTAACAAAGAAAATATGGACTGCTTAAAATTTACCGTGTTTTCTTGTCAAGCAAAGAATCATAATTAACCCTGTCACAGAACAACTATGAAATTTGTTGGTGCTAGTTTAAGCATGACCTCAACCTGTCCTGACAAGTTTTTTATATTATTCATTTGTAAAGGAATCGATAGTCTCACTCTGTTTTGATGTATTATATTTCATGTAGTTATTATAAACTAGAAGAAAATAAGTTAATTTCTGAGTAAAGATCAATGCATTTGTTTTAAAGCTCCCATTGGCCCTTTGTTTTGTGCTCTGAGCAAATGAGTTGTGTATATTTTGAATGAATTAATACCTAAATCTGCTTATTAAGTTCCAGTTCTATTTGGTGCTCTTTTCATTACTTACAAGCAAGATGAAGCCTGTGAATCCTAAATGCATGGTGCACCTGTTGTCTATTTTGTAACACTAGGGTGAACATCACAAATAGAAAAGAATTAAAAATACATATAGTCCAAATTTTCTCATTTTCTACGCAAGGAAATAAAGAAATGGCTGAATCATCTTAGGTTGTAAATCTCAGTAGTAAATTAAGTCTGAGTACACATAGTTGAACCTTAAACAAAACAGTATTCTGCCTATAATTTGATTGGTTTATCTTCAATATGACTCCAGCTTGCACACTTATTATTTGATGTATATATACATCTGACAGTTTTATTGCTCAGAAAACACAGTCTAATTACTATGTATTCAAATGATCTCTAACATTAACTTTCCATGAAGAAGCTCTATTTTAAAAGCACCTTTAGAGAGAATATTTGTCACCTTTTTTGAGTATCCACTCTATGTTTTACAGCTATCACTTTATGAAATTCTTACTTAAATCAGAAGGTTGCTTCATTTGGGGTTCATGGAACCCTAACAAATCCATTTTATGGGCATTTCTGAACCCACTAAAATTGTATGTAAAGCTTAGTTCACAATTCTCAAAGATCTAGTCCTCAAGGTCAGCCTGTATTCTCATTTTGTAATTTTGTTCCATTTCTTTTTAGTTGTCTTCCTTGGATAATACTTTCCTTCACAGGATAGTGCCACATTAATTTAGAAATTATTGCTGTTCCCAAATTATAAATGTCAGGTCATTTTAACTTTTTCTCATAGATTCTTCCCTTTCTCCACATTTTAAATAATTTTATGACTACCTTTTAACCCTTTCCAAGTTCTTAATAAAACTGAATGCCAAGAAGCTCAGAATTAGAAATCATGTACTAATGAAGATCTAGTTTAGCATCTTGAATGTTTTCAGTGATGTCAGGGGGTTATGGGAAACAGACATAGATGAAGAAATGGCCCCACATTATTGGTTTGGCAGACCCTCTAGATCAAAGCAGACAGGAGTAGGGATTCAGGTGAAACCATTTTTTATTTTCCTGAATAAAAGGAATCAGGATAGGAAGAAGAAATCAATCCAAACCCAATATAATTTTTTTAAAACAATGGGGCAAAATTATAGAATGAGAATCCAGGTTGACCTTGAGATCTGGATCTTTGAGAATTTGTAAACTAAGTGTTAAAACTTCAGAGGGCTCAGAAACACCCAGAAAGTGAATTTGTTAGGGCTCTGTGGACCCTAAATTAAACAACAGAATCCTGCAAAAGATTTAGAACATAGTTTGATGCATATGCATAAATTTCCCCCATTAATGGTTAAGTCACTCCATCTTCTAGTATTGAAGCTCTTTGTATGGGGAGATGCTGCTGTAGTCTGCAATACAAATACTTGTCACCAAGGTTCCTTTCTTCCTGCAACCTTTGCACTCATTGCAGAAGCAGGACTTTATTCCTGAGTGTTGTTTCTGAGGGGTGTGACTAATGAAAACAGTCAGATGGAGATTACAAATTGTAAATTAAAAGCTAGGTTACTGAAATCACTGGAGTTGGGAGGATTTAGACTCTTCTGGGAATCTGATAGCAATATGGGCTGTTTATAAGGCAGGCACCAAGTACAGATTATGCAGAGAATTATTACACACGTAACTTAGGGTCTGAAACTGATTTATGATTAATAAAACCTGGTTGAGATGTTTGACATTCTCTATTTCTTAACCCATTTGTTTTCTGTTCTTTATTAATGTTTTATAGAATTGCTTTAACTGGTATCTCATCTGCTAAGGAGATTCGGGAATATAGTTTCCACATATGAGTAAAAGATTAATGAGGGAAACACCATTACTGAGGCCAGAGTAGTGGCAGTAATAATTTGAGACAGTTCTCTGGGAGCATGGTGAATTTGTGGGATAAGATTTGTGCCAGAGAAATCCAGAATCTGTGTTTGGATTTTTTTTTCAATTTTTATGCTCAGATCTAGGTTTTATTTTACTAGCTAAGAAATGGCTTCTTTGGGATACACTGAGCCATCACCTTTTCAGTGGTTCCTGTGGCAGCACCATCCACTTCTCAAGCATGGCTGACCTGCCCTTAGGCAGTGAGTGAGACCTCTGAGTCTGACAGGATAGTGTGAGCGGGTGTAACTAACATGATGAATGTTATATGTGACTGTATTGTTAACTTATCAATCTGTAGAAACAGGCCCTCTGACTGTATATAGGACTCTTAAATATATAAAATTGAATTTAGAGAGTAATTATCCAGAAAATTTAAGTTGAATAAATCCTCATTTACCACAAATTTTAGGTCACTGGTAACAGTATCTAAACTATCCAATTTATCTTATAGTTAGTTATATTTCACCTTAAAAAAGAATAATTTTTCTTTTCTTAATAAGGTATAACAAAAATGTTTGGAAGAAGAGATCCCCAATTGTGCAAATATTTACATTTCAAACAAAATTTAAAGGTTGATTACATGTTTGTGTAAGAATCTGATTGCTGTGCTTTAACTGGTTTTCCTCCTCTTTACTTGATCCAGGTTCTTTCTTTCTTTGAAACCTAGTTTGGACCTATGAAACTGAGTTATAGGGCCTAAACTAATGATATTTTGGAATATGAATGAGATAATATGTGCCCAGTCTTTAGTATAGGACCAGACATGTATTAACCAATTCTAATGGTTATGTTGGTACTTTTCTAAGATAGTCTGTTCTGCCTTTAGTCTCATTATGCTCTGACCATAAAAAGCACTTTCTGCCTGTACTGCTTTTTGGCACTTAACTATCCTATTTAAGATGTTATAGTTTTATATCCATAATGAAATTATACGCTTCTTGATAGGCAATACAAAATTTGTTGAATTGGATTAAATAATCAGCATTTACTTCCCTTACAAGCCATGTGGTGTTCATTCTGATTTTGGGAATTTTTTTTCCCTCAACAGAAAATGAAAACACTAGCAGAAAGGAGAAGGAGTGCTCCATCTCTTATCCTGGATAAAGCCCTGCAAAAACGGCCTAGTACCAGGTAGGTGCAAAGCTTTATATATGCATTTGGTGTGTGCTTAGAACTTTATATAAGATGAGTTTTCAGGATCACATGCTTTTTTTTTTAATGTGTGGAGTTATCAGCACCAGAATTCTCAGTTTAATAATGGAAAAGTAGAAGTTATTAGGTAATATCTATTCTGGGAATCAGAGCCCTTTAGAACTACTATATGTGTTCAATTGCTTTAAAAATGATTCAGGAGTGAATCATATATCACATAGTACACAGATATGAAGGTTCCATATTTTGTCAAACTTTATTTGTAGAAACAATGAGAAATCACAACACTGAAAATGAATTTATTGTGCACAAAAATTTACTTATTTTTTATCACAGGGTGATGCCTGTACGTGGATATTTTTAACCAAGTTTAGATGTAAAAAAGATAACCATAGTAATATTATTTTTAAATGACATAATGATTTCTTATAAGATCATATTGGTTAATTAGTGAAAATTGAAATGGAAAACAAGCTAAATATCTTAAAATGCCCATTCTACCTATTGAGCTTAATTACTATTTCAATAGAAACATTTAGAAAATCATGTATAATGTGTAGAAATTGAATGGATATTCAGTTGTTAATTTATTCATTTTTATATGGCTTTTTAACTCAGAATTTTTATGTTCAGAACCCTAGATGAATCCTGTTATGTAAAGTGAAGCCTGTATCATCTTTAAGTGAGGTTACACCAGTAACTGTATTAGTTCTGAATTATGTGCTAATTTAACAATATCTATATGGACAGATGGGAATTTTTCAGTGCCAAAATAAATTATATTTCCAAATCTCAATTAGTAAAACTTATCAAAATATATTTCAGGATCCTAAATAAATGACTTTGGGTTATATCCTTTGGTGTATCTTCACATTGGTGTAGATAAAAGAGTGAAAACAATGGTTATATCACAGTTTGACTTAAATTGCCTATGAAATGCAATGGAAAATATTTTAGGGGAGGTGGATACAGAGGCAAAATTATCAGTCCATTTTTTTAAGAGAGTGGGACAATGAGGACAGGGGAGAGAATCTGTT
>PVKS010020461.1:19273-36870 GCA_004027875.1 Aplodontia rufa | reverse complement strand
ACGTTACTTGCACATGCCAGGCAAGCACTATAACCTCTGAGCCACCACTCCAGCCCATTCCCAGCCATTTTTATTTTTTATTTTGAGACAGAGTCCCACTAAGTTGCTTAGAGCCTCACTAAGTTGCTAAGGCTGGCCTCAGACTATGATCCTCCTGTCACAGCCTCCTGAATAGTTGGGATTACTAGCACACTGGGCTTTATTATCATCATTGATCTCTTACTATGTCTAATTTGTAAATTAAACTTTATCATAAATATGTATGAATAGCAAGATACATAGTAAATATAGGGTTCAGTAGGATTTGTGGTTTCAGGCGTACAATTGGAGG
The DNA here is from genome assembly GCA_004027875.1 of Aplodontia rufa. Lineage (NCBI taxonomy): Eukaryota > Metazoa > Chordata > Mammalia > Rodentia > Aplodontiidae > Aplodontia > Aplodontia rufa. The sequence goes on along the minus strand of PVKS010020461.1, from coordinate 36,539 downwards.
GGCATGTCTTGGAACATATTCCCTGCACATGAAAGGTGACTCTACCATGTTTTCCTAAAACTCCTGCACTGAGGTGTTATGCTAGCAATGAAAGGACATCTTCCTTAATTTAATTAACCGCCTGTATACTTTACACACGAACTGATCTTTTAATGTACCCTTTACTACATGAGGTCATCCTAAGTAAAATTCCAACATTCTTCTCTGTTATTGACATAGGACACATTTTAGATATTAACTGAGCTTTGTAGAACTTGGGTCTTTTCCAGAAATTTGAGAACCCTGGGACTGGAGCCGTGGATCAGTGGTTACTGCACTTGCCTGGCATGAGCAAGGACACAGGTTCGAACCCCAGCACCACATACACAACAAAGTATCGGAGCATTGACAGCCACATGAAAAGCTAAATAAAATTGATTCTCTTTCTCTCTCTCTCTCTCTCTCTCTCTCTCTCACTGTCCCTCTAATTTAAAAAAAAAATTATGAGAACCTCTTTCCCTCCCTCCTTAGTTTTTTTTGTTTTTTGTTTTGTTTTGTTTTTTTGCAGTAGAGGGAATTGAAATCAGGGCCTTTATACATGCTAGACATGCACTCTACCACTGAACTATACCCCATTTTATTTTTTAGAGTCCCTAAAAATTGGCCTTGATCTTGCCATCCTCCTGCCTGAGCCTTATGAGCCAGCATGCCCAAGACCCACTTAGTTCTTTTTTTGTTTTTTTAATCTCCCATTTGGTTTACTGTTGTTGTTGTTATTGTTGGAGGGGTTTGAGGCAGGTTCTCAAGAAGTTGCCCTGACCGGCCTTAAAGCTGCAGTCCTGGGGCTGGAGCTGTGGCTCAGCGGTTTCGGCGCTTACCTGGCAAGCACGAGGACCCGGGTTCAAACCCCAGCACCATGTACACAACTAAGTGTTGGAGCAACAAAGGCCATGTGAAAAACTAAAGTTATTTCTCTCTCTCACTGTCCCTCTCTCTTTAAAAAAAAAAAAGCTGCTGCCCTCCTGCCTCAGCATCCCAAGTCACTGGGATTACAGGCATGCACCATCACACCTAGCTGCCCACTTGGTTCTTAATGTGGGCTCTTTGGCTGAGTCTAGAAACCAGATTAACACAAGGAAGATTAACAGGGAAGAAGCGTACATGTTTATCTTACATGTAGCTGGTTATCTCCACCAGATGGTGTCATCTGAAAAAATGGTCAGAACAAGATGTTTTTATGTTTCTTTTTTCGGTGGGGGGTTACTGGGGATTGAACCCAGGGGCACATTACCACTGAACCACACCCCCAGCTTTTTATTTTTTTATTTTGAGACAGGGTCTTGCTAAATTGCCGAGGCTGGCCTCAAACTTGAAATCCTCCTGCCTCAGTCTCCTGAGTTGCTGGGATTACAGGTGTGTGCCACCATGCCTGACTACTTTTATACTTTTTAAACAAAGAGCAATAAATTTGTGAATGACTGAACTAATGGATATCTAGGCTAGGATAGTTAATTCTAGGGTTGTGATTATGAGATATGGAGGGATGAGAAGCAAATGGAAGATAAAGGAGGTTACTTAAACAAATTTATTCCAGTTCATTACAGCCCCAGTTACCAGTCTCTGGTGATAAAGGCTGTTTTCTCCTCTGGTGCAGGGAAGATGCCTCTCCCAGTGGAATCTACGTTCTTTTTTCTTTCTGTTTTTGTGTTTTGCTTTGTTATTGTGTGGTGCTGGGGATGGAACCCAAGGCCTCACACTTGCTAGGTAGATGCTCTACCACTGAGCCATACCTTTAGCCCAAACATGTTCTTTAATAAAAAAAATTTAGGTCTAGAAAACACTGAGAAAGTAATACAGAATCCTCATATACCCACTTCCCCAATCTCCAGTTTCCCCCTTTTCTCTCCCGCTGCCCCCCCCCCCCTTCTCTCTCATTGTGGGTGGTAGTGCTGGGGATTGAATGCAGGCTAGCAAGTGAGCTCAAGCTACCTCTGAGCTACACACCAAGCCTAGTTTCCACTGTTACCATTTGTGGAATATTTGTTACAATTGATAGTCAGTATTGACACAATATCACAGCCAAGGTCCAAAGTTTAGAGTTCACTCTCAGTGTTGTACATTCTTTGGGTTTTGCCAAATGTATAACCTTAGGTATCCTTGACAGTAGCATATGAAATAGTTTATTTGCCCTAAAATTCTCTGTGCACCTCCTAGTAATACATCCCTCCTTCCCTCTTCCTGAAACTACTGATCACTTTATTCTCTACAGTTTTGCATTTTACAGAATATCATATAGTTGGGATCATACAGCACATAAACTTCAGATTGGCTTTTCGTACTTAGCGAAATGACATTTAAGGTTCCTCCATGTCTTTTCATAGCTTTATTGTTCATTTATTTTTATTTTGGAATATATTCCAAAATATATTCATGGTTTGTTTATCCATTCACTCTCTCTCTATATATATATATATATATGTGTGTGTGTGTGTGTGTGTATGTGTATATATATATATATATATTTTTTTTTTTAATAGAGAGAGGGAGAAAAAATCAATTTTTATTTTTTCATCTGGCTTTTGTTTCTTTGACACTTAGTTGTGTATGTGGTCCTGGGGTTTGAACCACGGTACTCGCCCATGTCCGGCAAGTGCTCCAACTGCTGAGCCACCAGCCCAGCCCCTCATTCAATTATGAAAGGCCTTCTTAGCTACTGTGAAGCTGACTTGGTATTTGGCACGTGGTGGTGACCTGGCATACCCAGATGGGCCTTTAGCGCGCAAGCATGTAGTGACCACCAGAGGGCGCCAGAGTTCCTCTTTCTCCTGGGTAGCTGTAAGTTATTCCTTCTGAACTAGGCCTGAACTATCTGGTCTTTGCCCTGAGCAAGGGGTGATCTGGAAAACACTTGTGGGAAAAAGACAACTTAGACTGACTTTCTTTGATGTGAATACCAGGGTTTCATGACTAAATATTTCCTTGAGATTGACTACAGCTTTCCTACTTCATCATTTATGGGACTTGTCCAGAATAATGGACTAGAATCTTACCTCCAAAGAAGCTAACTAAAATGTCAGCTAGACTTTCCAGCTATAGAGCTGGAGTGGGGACACCAGGGAGAAAAAGCTGCCCCAAATCCTGATTCACTGGGAAGGCAATGTTGGGCAGACCCTGCCTGGGTGTGCTTGGCCTGGTTGGATGAAAATCCAGGGGAGCCAGTAGAAGTTGGAATCACTTGGTGTATTAGTTCATTTCCCATTACTGTAATGAAATGTGTGAGACTGAAGATTTCATAAAGAAAAGAGATTTCGGGGCTGGGGCTATAGCTCAGTGGTAGAGTGCTTGTCTGCCATGCATGAGCACCTGGGGTCAATCCACAACACCAAATTAAAAAGAGAGAGAGATTTAAGCCAGGCAAAGTGGTGCACACCCGTAATCCCAGTGGCTCAGGAAGTTGAGGCAGGAGGATCACAAGTTCAAAGCCAACCTCAGCAACATATGAGGCCCTAAGCCACTTAGTTTTGTTTTTTTTTCCCCCAGGGCTGAGGATCGAACTGGGGATCTTGCGCATGCTAGGCAAGCGCTCTGCCACTGAGCTAAATCCCCAACCCCCCTAAGCCACTTAGTGAGACCTTATCTCAAAATAAAAATTAAAAAGGCTGGGGATTTAATTTAGTGGTTAAGCACCCAGATGTGGGAGACATGAGCATTAAAGTAATCTGGTGACACTCTGGTAAAAACACATCATGGCTGTCAGGTGGAAGTGTCTGTCAGGTGGAAGTGTCTCAAAGTCATCAGATGCACCAAGAGATGCTTGCAGACTTTCATAGCCCCCCAGATAACAGCTATGCCTTAGGTATGTATATTGCTTAACCTTTAAGCTCACAAAGCAGGTTCCATGTCGATGCCTGTTTCCTGGAATTTTCTTAGAAATGTAGCTACACCCTTTTTCATGGTCAAGATTGTCCCTTGCTTAAAAAAAAAGAAAAAGTGTTGATTTGGTTGAAACTCTTTGTTCTCAGTGAATTTTTTTTTAAGAGAGAGAGAAGGACAGTGAGAGAGAATCAATTCCATTTAGTTCTTCATGTGGCTTTCATTGCTCTGACACGTCATTGTGTACATGGTACAGGGGTTCGAACCTGTGTCCTGACGCATGCCAGGCAAATGCTGCAGCCGCTGACTCACCACTCCAGCCCCATGTTCTCTGGAAATTCTTTAAAAATTATTTCCATATGTTCTTGTCTCAACTCAATAAATACTGTGGTGAGATCTAACTGGGTAGAGTTGCCTTGAGAGCACTCACCCTTCTATCCAAATTATCTCTTTGGGTCTTCATTTTAGCCAGGCAGTGTGGTGAAAGTCTGCAATGCCAGCAACTCAGGAGGCTGAGGCAGGAGGGTCACAACTTGAGGCCAGCCTCAACAACTTAGCAATCCCCTAAGCAACTTAGTGAGACCCTGTCTCAAAATAAAATATAGAAAGAGCAGGGGATATAGCTCAATGGTAGTGCACTCATGGATTCAATCCCTGGTACCAAAATTTTTAAACATAAAACAAGTTTATTTCACTCACAGTTTTAGAAGCCAAGATCCAAGATCAGGTGGTCCCATCAATTCAGCCTCTGGTTATGAGCCCCTAGGCTGTGTTGCATCATGGTTGAAATGTGTGGGAGAGACAGATCACATGCCAAGACAGGAAGCCAGAGAGGTACTGGGATCCCACAGTCCCTTCTGAAATCAAAATCTCCATGTCCTAATAGCCTGTCACTAGTCCCACCGCCTCCTAGCATTGCCACTGAAGACCAAGCTTCCAAAATGTGAAACCTTGGGGGACACCCTTATACTCAAACAATAGTACTTAGGAAACAAGCTTTCTCATTCAAGAGGATGTATCCCCTATCCAGTGATGTGTTCAGCAGTTGTTGCCAGATAAAGATGGGCTCCTCAGGCAGTTTCAGACACTGGTGTGAGCAGCCACCCATCCAGGTCCATCACCCTGTGTTGTAAGGCAGATATTGGCTCGCAAGTACTGATCCGGTTTTCTTTTGAGGTTTTTTGTTTGTTTTGGACTGGAGATTGAGCCCAAGGGCACTTTGCCACTACACCGTATCCCCAGTCCTTTTTATTTTTTGTTTTGAGACAGGGTTTCCCTAAGTTGCTGAGGGTCTTGCTAAGTTGCTTACATTGGTCTGAAACTTAAAATCCTCCTACCTCAACCTTCCAAGCTGCAGAAATATGGGCACGTGCCCCACACCCAGCCAGGACGATGATGATGATGATGATTTTGGTACAGGGATTTAGTCCAGGGGTACTTTACCACTGAGCCACATTCATAGCCCTTTCCACTTTTTATTTTGAGACAGGATCTCACTAAGTTGTGATCCTCCTGCCTCAGGCTCTCAAATTGCTGGGAATACAGGCATGGGCCACCTTGCCTTGTAGGAAATATTCTTTTTTTTTTTTTTTCCAAAGAGAGAAAGGGACAGTGAGAGAGAAAGAAAGAATCAATTTTAATTAGTTTTTCATGTGGCTTTCATTGCTCCGACACTTTGTTCTGTACATGGTGCTGGGGCTTGAACCCACGTTCTCGCGCATGTCAGGCAAGCGCTGTAACTGCCACCACTCCAGCTCAAGAAATATTAAATTGAGCATTCTTTCAAAACAGCCAGCCACATGTTGTCCTCAGAGAGGACAGTGATCCATCAGCAGTCCTTGAGGCATGATTGGGGGCTTGTGGGAGGAGGGAGTGCAAGTGAATGATACAGGCCAAATTTTATTGTTATATCGTGTGCATGTATAAGGATGGAACAACAAATCCCCCCATCACATACAATTATAATGCACCAATAAAAATGGGGGAAAACCCTCAAGGGATCCGGGGTGTGGCCCAGTGGCAGAATGCTTGCCTAGCATGCACACGGCCCTGGGTTTCATCCCCAGCACCACAAAAACAAATGAGAGATTTCCCTGCACGCGCCACCAGCCACGTGTGCTAAAATATGTATGTGCGTGTGTGTATACGTACATTTGCACTTTCCGTTTCATAGTGAGATAGGATCGATTTTATTTAGTTTTCGTGTGGCTTTCGTTGCTCCGACACTTTGTTGTGTTGGTGGTGTTGGTGGTGCTGGGGTTCGAACCCGCGTCCTCTCGCAAGCCAGGCAAGCGCTGCAACTGCCCCTCTATTAAGAAAAATCCAAGTGCGGGCCTCTGGAGGAGTCTGGCAGGCAGCTCGGAACCCGCAGATCTCTAGACGGAAAGCAGCCCTTGAGCTGGAAGAGCAGCTGCTGCCCGCGCTGGCCAGGATGACCGGCTCTGCTAACTGCGTTCTGTCACCTGGGGCCCGGGACGAGCTCAGAGCTGCAGAGGAGAAGGCCCTGACGCGGGATCGCACAGCCCCTCGGTTTTGAAACACCCGCGATGCAGACGTCCAATCTTGGGCAGATGGAAACTCTCCCGAGGAGGGCGGGGTGGGCCTGCAGTCCCAGGACTCAGCTGAGCCGGGAGGGCCCCTTATCTGCTGAGGATGCCCTGTCCCTGCCCCCGGCCCCACCAAAAGAAAAGAAGCGAAGCTGGGGAGGTGACTCAGTGGCATTAGTGCCCCCCCTTCTATCTCCAGTACATAAATAAATAAATAAAGCAAAACAATCGCCACAAAAGCAGTTTCCCAAATGTTTCGGACAACCAGATAAACAGTCAATTTTGTATTATCGCGGGTGGATTAATCACATCTCTCAGATGGCACCTGGGATGGTAGTTAGGACCTAGGTGGAAATCCGTGGAACTTAGAATGTTCTGGATTGATAGCTGCTGTAGGAGTTGTTTTTGTTTTTTTGTTTTGGACCAAGGACTGAACCCAGGGATGCTTAACCACTGAGCCACATCCCTAGCTCTCCTTTTTATTTGGAGACAGGATCTCAGGTTACTTGGGGCTTCTTAAGGTTGCTGAGCCTCACTTTGAACTTGTGATCCTCCTGCCTCAGCCTCCAGCTGCAGGGATTCCTGGCGTTTGCCACCACACCCAGCCGTTTTTCTTGTTTTAAATTCTGAGACAGGGTCTTGCTAAATTGTCCAGGCTGGCCTCAAATTTGCTATCCTCCCGCCTCAGTCTCCCTAGTGAGTGGGATTGCAGGCATGTCCCACTGCACCTGATTTTTCTTTTCTTTTTTTTACTTTTTTTTCTTTACTTGTGGTACTGGAGATCAAATACATGGGTGCTTTATCACAGAGCCACATTTTGTAGTCCTTTTTTTTTTATTTTTGAAAGAGAGAATCAAATTTATTTTTTCATTTGGTCTTTGTTTCTCAGACACTTAGTTGTGTATGTGGTGCTGGGATTTGAACCCAGGTCTTCATGCATGCCAGGCCAGTGCTCCAACCACTGAGCCAGCACCACTTCAGTCCCCCTTTTAATATCTACTTTGAGCCTGGGTTTCACTAATTTTCCCAGGCTGATCTCAAACTTGTGAAACTCCTGCCTCAGCCTCCCAAGGATTTGAGATTACAGTCATGCATCACAGCTGTTGACTTTTCTACTTTTAACAGTGACCATTCTAGGGCTCTGTCCCCTTCCCCTACTCTGGGAGAAGTCTGCTCTTTTCCCTATGCTTTACTTTCTATAATAAAATCCGTCTACTGCTCTTGCCTTGGTGTCCTTCGATTTCTTCTTCGACTCTGAGAGGACACGAACCCCACGTCCACATCACCAGCATCAGCACCACGTACACTACGAAGTCTCAGAGCAATGAAGGCCACGTGAAAAACTAAATAAAAATTATTTCTCTCTTTCTCTCTCACTGTCCCTCTCTCTTTAAAAAAAAAAAAATAGTGACCATTCTAGGGGCTGGAGCTGTGGCTCAGCGGTATCGCGCTTGCCTGGCATGGGTGAGGACCTGAGTTCAAACCCAGCACCATGTACGCAACTAAGTGTTGGAGCAACGAAAGTCAGATGAAAAACTAAATAAAGTTGATTCTCTCTCTCTCTTAAAAAAATAGTGACCATTCTAAGGGTTGTGAGGTGGTAGATTTGCATGAGTTTTAGGAGGCTGCTTCTGCCTTTGCTTAAGTGTATCTTCTGTCTATAAAGTCATTAAACTTGGTGATCAGCCCCAGGGGAAAGGAACAGCCAGATGAGCCCAGAACAACAAACTACTTCCTCTGGGACTATCAGAACTGCTGAAGCTCAGACTGCCTGTGTTCACCCTGCTGATCTGAGCAAGTCTGCAGAACCCTGGCTTAGCGGCAGACAGCTTCTGGTTATTCCAGTTCACAGTTGGACAACCTGTTCTGCCACAGGCTCAAAGATGCCACCCACCAGGCTTAACTTGTGCTTCAGAGTGAGGTCAGAGGAAGAAAGGAAGGAGAAAGTACAAGGAGAGACAGAGGGGAGGCGGAGAAAAAGGGGAGGACAGATGCTGAGTTCTGTCATGCCCAGGCCCTACCAATGGTCAGTTTGCCACAGGTATGTGTGTCCACTCAGACTGTGGGCTGGGTGATGAGTCATTCTTGCGTGCCTTCCCGTGAACAAATAAACTAGTAGAAAGGTTAGAAAGTAACTGAAATCATGATGGGCATGGTGGTGCATGCCTGTAATCCAGCAGCTCAGGAGGTTGAGGCAGAAGGATGATGAGTTCAAAACCAGTATCAGCAATTTACTGAGGCCTTAAGCAACTCAGCAAGACCCTATCTCAAAATAAAATATAGAAAGGGCTGGGTATGTGGCACAGAGGTTAAGCATCCCTGGGTTCAATCCCCAGTACAAAAAAAAAAAAAGACTTAAATCATGATTGAGTGATTTTGCCGTCCTGGGGACATCTGGTCATATTTTGATTGTCACACCTGTACCAGTCCACTTTCTGTTACTATAATGAAATACTTGGTGCTTTATTTAGCTCACAGTTGTAGAACTCCAAGGGCACAGTGTCCGCATCAGCTCAGCTTTGGTGAAGACCTCCAGGGAGTGGATTCACAATGGTTGGAGCTCATAGGAGAAGCAAAAATCACATGGCAAGACAGGAAGCCAGACTGTGACACCAGGGACTAGTTGAGGTTCTAGGGAAACCACCTTGATCCCAGGCTGAAGTAAAGCACTTGCCTGTCATGCGTGAGAACATGGGTTCGAACCCCAGCACCACATACACAACGAAGTGTTGGAGCAACAAAAGCCACGCGAAAAACTAAATAAAGTTGATTCTCTCTCACTGTCCTTCTTTCTTTAAAAAAAAATTTGATTCTCTCATTTTCTCACTCTATCTCCCTCTCTCTTAAAAAAAAAAAATCTACATTAATCCCTTCCTGGCACTCCTCCATGGACATAAGGATCTCCCACTGAGCCCTACCTCCATCAGACCTTTTTTGTTTTTGTTTTTGTTTTCAGGGTTGAGGACCTAACTCGGGGCCTTGCAAGTGCTAGGCATGCGCTCTGCCACTGAGCTAAATCCCCAACCCCTGTTTATTTTTATTTATTTATTTATTTTAGAGATGGAGAGAGTGAGGGAGGAAGAAAGAGAATCAATTTTATTTATTTTTTCATCTGGCCTTTGTTTTTCAACACTCAGTTGTGTATGTGGCACTGGGGTTCCAACCCTGGTCCTCATGCATGCCAGGCAAGCACTTTAAAAAACAGAGCCACTATTCCAGCCCCCTTTTTTACTTATTTTTTTTTTTTTAAGAGAGAGGGACAACTTTATTTAGTTTTTCACATGGCCTTAGTTGCTCCAACACTCAGTTGTGTACGTGGTGCTGGGGTTTGAACCCGGGTCCTCGTGCTTCCAGGCAAGCGCCGAAACCGCTGAGCCACCGCTCCAGCCCCTTTTTTACTTATTTTTGAGGCAAGGTCTCACTGAGTTACTTAGGGCTAAGTTGTTAAGGCTGGCTTTGAACACATGATCCATCTGTCTTAGCCTCAGAGCTGCTGGAATTACAGGCATGTGCCACTGCTCCGGCTAAGCTCTACCTCAGAGTTTCCGCAACACCACAGACATTTTTTTTAAGAGAGAGTGTGTGGATTTTTCATCTGCCTTTTGCTTTTCCTTCGTTTGTGTATGAGGTGCTGGGGATCCAACCCAGGACCTTGTGCATGCCAGGCAACCGCTCTCCATTGAGCCACCTCTCCCACCCCCCGTTAATGTCGTAATAAGGATCAAACATCCAACATGTGAACCCGTGGGGTACGCACTCCAACCATATCCAAACTACAGCAAACCTCTTTTGCGGGGAAGGAGGATGTTGAGGTTCTTTCAGCAGTTGAGGCCAGCGTTGACTGATTAACATCCTACAATGACCAGGACAGCCTACAACAGCAAATTATCTGGCCCCCAATCGTCAGTAGCACTGAGGTTAAGAACCCTGGCCTTGGGCTAGGGCTGTGGCATTTGGCTTTTGTTGCTCTGACACGTCATTGTGTCTGTGGTGCTAGGGTTCTAACCGGTGTCCTTGCACATGCCAGCCATAAAAGCTGAGCCACTGCTCCAGCCTCCTCTTTCTTTAAAAAAAAAAAAAAAAAAAGAACATTGGCCTTACCAAGCTATATTATTTTATTGTATACATGTACAAATATATAACAACAAATCCCACCATTATGTATAACTATAATGCACCAGTAAAAAATGTAGGAGCCAGCCATGGTAAATGTACTCCTGTAATCCCAAGTGGCTCAGGAGGCTGAGGCTGGAGGATCACAAGTTCAAAGCCAACCTCAGCAATTTATTGAAGCCCTAAGCAAATTAGCAAGACCCCATCTAAAAATTTATTTAAAAAAAAAAGTGTGTGTTGGGGGGTCCCTGGAGATGTGGCTCAGTGGTTGAGCACCTCTAGGTTCAATCCCTGGTACCAGGAAAAAAAAAAGTGGAGAAAGCCAGTATGGTGACACACACCTGTTATCCCTGAGGCTCAGGAGGCTGAGGCAGGAAATTGCAAGTTTAAATCCAGCCTCAGCAATTTAGCAATGACCTAAGCAATTTACACACCCTACCTCAATAAAAAATAAAACAGACTGGGGATGTGGCTCAGTGGTAAAGCACCCCTAGGTACAATCCCCAATTACAAAAAAAAAAAAAAAAATGAGTAGGGGAAAAAAAAAGTACTTGGGCTTAGATGCTGCCAGATCCAACCCTTGCAAAAATGACCCAGTTGGGGGCAGGAGCGGTGGCTCAGCAGTTACAGCACTTGCCTGGAATGTGCAGGGACACAAGTTCAAACCCCAGCACCATGCACAAAACGAAGTGTCAGAGCAATGAAAACCACATGAAAAACTAAATAAAATTTTTTTTCTTCTTTTCTCTCTCTCTCTCTCTTACTGTTCCTCTCTCTCTTAATTTTTTTTTTTTAAAAGGGGGGCTGGAGCGGTTGCTCAGTGGTTATGACGCTTGCCTGGAGGCACGGGTTCCAACCCCAGCAGCACGTACACAGCTAAGTGTTGGAGCCACGAAAGTCAGATGAAAAACTAAAGTTGATTCTCTCTCTCTCTCTCTCTCACTGTCCCTCTCTTTAAAAAAAAAAATGACCCAATTGGGTCATATCTGATACACACCTGCTAATTATTTTCTCTACGTAGGACAGGAGAAATGCTACATATTTAGGTGTTTTCAGTTTATACTGTGCTATGTTCTTTACTGTTTGGTTTGGTTTGGTTATGGGAATTAAACTCACTGCCCGGTACATGCTAAGCACAGGCTTTTGCTAGGTTCACGACCAGCTTTGAACTTGTAATCCTCTTGCCTCAACCTCCTGAGTATCTGGGATTACAGCTGTGTGCTTTTCCCATGTTTTATCTAATTTGTACAGATATCTGTTCAAGCCACCAGTGGTGATCATTTGCAAAATGATAGTATAATATTAGAGTTAGAATAGTCACATATCATTTCCTGATCTTTTCCAGATATTTTCAACTATAATTATTCTCATCTGTGTATGTATGTATGTATGTATGTATGTATAAATTTCTATACAATCTAATTACCTGTCAAAACACCATGGTCCCAACCTCCCAAGAATCATTCTCCTGCCAGGTGTGGTGGTGCATGCCTGTAGTCCTGGTGACTAGGGAGACTGAGACAGGAGGATCCGAAATTCAAGGCTAGCCTCCCAATTTAGTGAGGCACTTAATCAACTTATTGCAATCTTGTCTCAAAATAAGAAAATAAAAGGGGCTGGAGCCGTGGCTCAGCAGTTAGAGAGCTTGCCTGGCATACATGAAGCCCCAGCTTCAATCCCAGCACCATGTACACAACTAAGTATTGGAGAAACAAAGGCCAGATGAAAAAATAAATAAAAGTTGTTTCTTTCTTTCCTCTGTCACTTCTCTCTCCCTCTTCCTCTCTCTCTTTAAAAAAATAAAAATAAAAGGGTCTGGGATATGACTCAGTGGTTAAGCACCTTTGGGTTCAATCCTTGGTATCAATATTAATTAATAAATAAGTAATAAAAAATAAAAGTATCACTCTCCTGCCCTTTTGTGACTTCCCCCACTTTACTCCTGGCAACTCCTAGTCTGTCTTTGTTTTGAAAATGTTGCCATATTAAAAATGTTACATAAAAGCAGTCAGAGACTATGTAACCCTTTAAAGATTGTTTTTCCTCCTCTGCAAAATCACTAGAAATTCATTCACCTGGGCTGTTGTGTCTTAATATCCCCTTTTATTTTGGAATAGTAGTCCATGGAACATGTCTGGCCTACTTTTTTTTTTTAATTTTATCTTTTATGTTTGAGACAGGGTCTTGCTGATTTGCCACTGGCCTCAAATTTTTGATCCTTCTGCTTCAGCCTCCTGAGTAGCTGGGAGTACAGTGTGAACCACCTCTCCTGGCTCACTGTGGCTTAATTTGCATTTCCCAATGACTGATGATGCTGAACATCAGTCTATCCTCTTTGGTGAAATATCTAAATATATATAAGGTCTAGCCAAAGTATATGTTTGGCTATTATGTATATTTTTATTTACAAAATATCACATAGAAAGCCTATTGTTTTATTTTTAAATTTTATTTATTTTGCAGTATCAGAATGGAACTCAGGGGTGGTCTACCAGTGAGTTACAATCCCAGCCCTTTTTATTTATTTACTTTTTATTTTGAGATAAGGTCTTGCTAAATTGCCCAGGCTGATCTTGAACTTGTGATCCTCCTAGTAGTTTATATTATAGTTGCGTGCTCTCATACCCAGCTAAATTTTGCTTACTCTTGATGAAGGCCCAAAGTGTCATATCAAAACTAGTAACTTAGACCAGTGTAATAAATTCAACCTAAGATAAAACATATTATAGTTAAAACACCCACGGCTGGGGGTAACTCATTGGTGGAGTGTGCGCTCAGCATGTACAGATCCTGGGTTTGGTCCACGGAAGCCCCCAGAGCAGAAACAAAACAGTTATAAAATGTATGTCTGGTGTAATGAGTTCAACTCACTTCTTGGTGGGAGTGGGGTGCTTTAGCATAAACACAATATAACATTCTGGTTCTCTACCAAGTTGTGTTAAAACCGCAGATGGAGCGCTGGAGCGGTGACTTGGTGGTTACCGTGCTTGCCTGGCATGCGCGAGTACGCGGGTTCAAACCCCAGCACCATGTACACAGCAAAGTGTTAGAGCAACGAAGGCCATGTGAAAAACTAAATAAAGTTGTTTCTCTCTTTCTCTGTCTCTCTCACTGTCCCTCTCTCTTTAAAAAAAAGAAACAGAAAAAGAAAAGAAGAAAAAAACAATATCAGGGAGCTGGAGCAGTGGCTCAGTGGTTATGGTTACAGCGTTTGTGTGGCATATGTGAGGACCCAGGTTCAAATCCCAGCACCACATACACAACCAAGTGTCAAAGCAATGAAAACCAGATGAAAAACTAAATAAAATTGTTTCTCTCTCTTTTTCTCTCTTTCTCTCACACACGCACACACATGCGCGCGCACACACTGATCCTCTCTCTCTTTAAAAAAAAAAAAAAAAAAAAACAGGGCTGGAGCAATGGCTCAGTGCGAGTTGGAACCCCAGCACCATGTACACAATGAAGTCGCAGAGCAACAAAAGCCACATGAAAAATTAAATAAAACTGATTCTTTCTCTCTCTCACTGTCCCCCTCTCTCTCTCTCTTTTTTAAACAATTTTTATTTAGTTTTTCATGTGGCCTTTGTTGCTCTGAGACTTTGTTGTGTATATGGCGCTGGGGTTTGAACTCGAATACTTGTACATGCCAGGCAAGTGCCGTAACCGCAGAGCCGCTCCAGCCCCTCTCCCTCTCTCTTAAAAAAAAAGAAACAAAAACCAATATCAGGAGCTGGAGCGGCGGCTCATGAGTTTCGGCACCCTGGACGCAAGTTCAAACCTCAGCACCATGTGCGCAACAAAATGTTGAAGTGTCAGAGCAACAAAAAAGCCACCATAAGTAAAATAAAATTGCTTCTTTCTCTCACGGTCCATCTTTCTTTTAAAAAAATATCATTTTTCAAGGAAGATCTGAAAATATTATTGAAAAATTATTCATCATTTTTATTTTTATTGGTTCTTTTTAGATATACATGACAATAGAATATACATGACATAACTATAGAAGCATAAGGTATAACTTGCTCTAATTCAGTCTCCAAGATTATTAATCTTAACAGGAGAGGATAGTTTGTATTTTCAGGCTCTGGGCTTGGATGAGCTTTTTATTTCAAGCCCTCAATGTTGAGTTAGGAGAAGAAACGATTCTCCCCTGAGATGGTTTCTTTTATGAACAAACTTGACAAGGTTATTGCACCCAATAATGTGTTAAGCACCCTTCTGGATATTGTTGTAAAAGTACTTTTGAAGATGTCATTGAGGAACTGGAGGTGGTGGCACATCCTATAATCCCAGTAGCTCAAGAGACTAAGGCAGGAGGATCACAAATTCAAGGCCAGCTGGGGCAACTTAGCCAGACCCTGTCTCAGAATAAAACCATTAAAAGGGCTGGGGATGTAGCTCAGTGGTAGAGCACCCCTGGGTTCAATCCCCTTCACACACACACGTAAATGAGAGGTAAAGATTTAGCTCAGTGGCAGAGCGCTTGCCTAGCATGTGGAAAGTACTATCCCCAGCGCTGCAAAACCAAACAAAACAGGCGTGGTAACTTTTAAAGCAGTTGGTGCTGAGTACAGATTAACCTGTATAAATGTGGGTGGGTCTTATCCAATCAATTAAAATTCTTTTTTTTTTAAGAGAAAGAGAAGGACAGTGAGAGAGACAAAATCAATTTTTATTGAGCTTTTCCCATGGCTTTCATTGCTCTGACACTTAGTTGTGTATGTGGGTGGTGGGGTTCGAACCTGTGTACTCCCGAATGCTGGGCAAGCACCTTAACCACTGAGCCACCGCTCCAGCCCTCAGTTGAAATTCTTTTTTTTTTTTTTTTTTTAAAGAGAGAGGGACAGTGAGAGAGACAGAGAAAGAGAGAAACAACTTTATTTAGTTTTTCACATGGCCTTAGCTGCTCGAACACTCAGTTGCGTATGTGGTGCTGGGGTTTGAACCCGGGTTCTTGTGCTTGCTAGGCAAGCACTGAAACCACTTGAGCCACCGCTCCAGCCTGAAATTCTTAAGTGCAAAGAATGAAGTTTTGCAAAGAAAAATTTCTGCTGAGGATTACACCATAGAGACCCTGCCCAGATTTCCATGCTGATGCCCTGTGGAGTTTAGATTTGACTGCAACTTCAACTGTGACCCAAATCTGGTTAGCTTTAGACCTGCCAGCCCTTATAATCCTGTGAACCAGTCGGGCGTGGTGGGGCGCATCTGTAATCCCAGCAACTCCAGAGGCTGAGACTGGACCTTTGTAAGTTCAAAAGCTAGCCTCACCAACTTAGTGAGTCCCTAAGCAACTAGACACTGTTCGAAATTAAAAAAAAAAAACCAGGGCTGGGGATGTGGCTCATTCATTCCCTGGTACCAAGGAAAAAAAATGTGAAACCAATTCCTTAAAACCTACCTACCGGGGCCGGAGCGGTGGCTCAGCGGTTTCAGTGCTTGCCTGGCAAGCACCAGGACCCGGGTTCAAACCCCAGCATCACGTACACAGCTGAGTGTTGGAGCAACTAAGGCCATGTGAAAAACTCAATAAAGTTGTTTCTCTCTTTCTCTGTCTCTCTCACTGTCCCTCTCTCTTTAAAAAAAAAAAAACCTACCTACCTATCTTTCTGCTATTAATTCTGTTTGTATGGATAATCCTGACATATGATTCTCTGAACCAAGGAGATCACTAGTGAAGCCTGCCATTCTTCAATGGGAAAATACGAGAAACTTCCTTGTACTATGGTACTGGCTGTGTATATGCTATGATTTGTTTTTTCCTGTTTACCCATTAATGGACACTTGGGTTTCTTCTAGCTTTTAGCTCTGGTGAATAGGGCAGCAACAGTGAATATTGATTTACATTGTTTATTTTAGTACTTGTTTTAGATAATTTTGGGAGATACCCAGGATAGAAATGCTTTTTCAGTACTTAATTAATGAAGTTACTTAATTTTTTTTTGTGGTCCTGGGGATGGAACCAGGGCTTCCCACAGGTCAGGTAAGCAGTCTACCACTAAGCTATAGCCCCAGCCCCATAGATTTTTTTCCTTCCACATTTTTTGTTTAAAGAGAGAGAAGGAAAGTGAAAGGAGAGAATCAATTTTATTTAGTTTTTCATATGGGTTTCGTTGCTCCAACACTTCGTTGTGTACCTAGTGCTGGGGTTCAAACTCACGTCCTTGCACATGCCAGGGAAGCACCCTAACTGCTGAGCCACTGAGCCAGCCCCGCTTTCCACATTTTTTTAAAGAGAGACATAGGGAATCAATTTTAGTCATTTTTCCATCTGTCCTTTGTTTCTTAGACTCTTGGTTGTGTATGTGGTGTTAGGGTTTGAACCTGGGTTCTCATGCATGCCAGAGAAGCGTTTCAACCACTGAACCCCTGCTCCAGCCCAGGCAGAGACATCTTAATTGGGAAAGGTCCTTCATTCACAGCTCCATTGTGTATATATACCATATTTTCTTTATCCATTCATCCTTTGAAGGACACTTGGACTGGTTCCATAGTCTGACTGTTGTGAACTGTGCTGCATTGGTGTGAATTTATCATTGTAGCATGATGACTTTAATTCTTTAGGATAAATACCAAGCAGTGAGGGCTGGAGTGATGGCTCAGCAGTTTTGGTGCTTACTCCAGTATTATGTATACAAAGAAGTGTCTGAGCAACCAAAGCCAATTGATTATCTGTTTCTCTTTCTCTCTTTCCTTCTCACTGTCCCAATCTCTGTCTTTCTCTCTCTCTCTCTCTTTTTTTTTTTTGTTTAGAA
>PVKS010020461.1:0-19173 GCA_004027875.1 Aplodontia rufa | reverse complement strand
TGGGGTATACCTTCTGTCCCTAGTGTTTTCAGTGTTTTTATCATAAATGGGTGCTGAATTTTGTCAAAGGCTTTCTCTTCATCTATTGAGATGACTAAGTGATTTTTTCCTTAATTTTATTTATACAATGAATTACATTTATTGATTTGCATATGTTATCCTTGCATCTCTGGGATAAAGTCAACTTGGTCATGATGTACAGTCTTCTTAATTTGTTGTTAAATATGATTTGCTAATATTTTATTAAAATTTTTTGCATCTAAGTTCATTAGGGATATTTGTCAGTAGTTTTCTTTCTTTTTGTTTTCTTTTCCTTTTTATGTTTTTGTTTTTGTTTTTTGTACTGGGACTGAACCCAGAGGCACTTAACCACTGAGCCACATCCCCAGCCCTTTTTATTGTTTGTTTTGAGACAGGGCCTCACTAAGTTGCTGAGGCTGGCTTTGAACTTGCAATCCTCCTGCCTCAGCCTCCTGAGCTGCTGGGATCACAGGCGTGCGCCACATGTCCAGCGGCTTTGAACTTTTGATTCTCCTGCCTTGCTCTCTGGAGCTGCTGTCATGTGTTTTTGTTAAAATTGACAAGCTGATTCCAAAATTTAAACAGAAGACCTAGTGCACATGTAGTTCTGCGACAGAGTGTGTGCTTAGCATGTACAAGGCCCTGGCTTTAATTACCACCATCAAAAATAAGTACTTAAATTAAAATTTACACAAAAATGCAGTAACGGGGGCTGCAGTGTGGCTCAGCTGTTAGAGCACTTACCTGGTATGCACAAGTTCCTGGGTTTTAACCCCAGCACCACATACACAATTGTCAGAAAAACAAAAACCAGATGAAAAAATAATAAATAAAATTGACCCCCTCCTTCTCTCTCTCTTTCTCTCTTTCTCCCTCTCTGTTTAAAAAAAGAGAGAGAATCAATTTTTTTATTTTTATTTTTTCATCTGGCTTTTGTTTCTCTGACACTTAACTGTGTATATGGTGTCAGGGTTCAAACCCGAGTCCTCATGCATGCCGGGCAAGTGCTCCAACCAGAGCCACTGCTCCAGCCCCTCTCTCTTTCTTTCAGAAAATAAAAATGCAGGGCTGGAGCGGTGGCTCAGTGGTTTCGGCACTTGCCTGGCAAGCACGAGGACCTGGGTTCAAACCTCAGCACCACGTACACAACTTAAGTGCTGGAGCAACTAAAGCCATGTGAAAAACTAAATAAAGTTATTTCTCTCTTTCTCTGTTTCTCTCACTGTCCTTCTTAAAAAATAAAATAAAATAAATAAAAATAAAAATGCAGGCATGGAGGTTCACTCCTGTAATCCCAGTGTCTTGGGAGGCTGAGGCAGGAGGATTGCAAGTTCAAAGCCAGCCTCGGCCCTGAGTTCGGTCCTCAGCCCTGGGGAAAAAAAAAAAAGAAAAGGGACTGGGGATGTGGCTCAGGGGTTGAGTGCCCCTGGGTTCGATCCCAGATATCAAAAAATAAAAAACAAATGAAGTAAAATAAAATACAATAATACAGAGTAGCCAAAACCATTTGAAAGAAAATCAAAGTTCCTTGACTTCAAAATTTATTAAAAAGTTGTAGTAATCAAGCTAGTATATTCTTTGCCTAGCAAGGGCAAAAAATATAGATCGAGTCACAGAGCCCAAAAGCATACTTTCACTTAAGTAAGTAACTTGTTTTCCACTGCTGGGGAATGAACCCAAGGCACATGTGTGGGCAAGTGGTCCAGCACTGAGCTCCATCCCCAACCACAGTCAATTGATTGTCCTGTCGACAAAAGTGCCAAGGTCATCCAACAGGGGATGCAAAACCTGGCACAACGGATGCTGAGAGAAATGAAAATCCCTGAGGCAGACAACGAACTTTGTCCTTATGTCATACTGTCTACAAAAATTAAATGGAAATGTGTCATAGATGTAAATAAAAGTGCCAAAGGCATCGGTTTTGTTCAACGGTGTTTTCAAGATAAGAATCACTTCCTGTCCTTATTAGCAAAAGAGGATTCATGATCCTGTGCTGCCAGCGTTTCAATGTTGCCTTCATCTCAGCTTCACAGCAAGCCTGAGGTATCTCTTTTTTTTTTTTTTTTTGTCCAATTTCAAATTCTGATGATTTAGTTCATGCTTGATTCTCCTCGCCTTCCACTGTTTCAAATTCTAGCCACTCTGCCTCTGATTTCCTCCACCCCTCTCTACCTCTCAGCACCTCACAGGAGTCCAAGCCACCACTGCTCCACCTTGGGCCACTGTGATGGTGTGCGTGGACTCACTGCTTCTTTCTTCCCTCCAGCCCACTGGACTTCATAGCCAGAGCAGCCATGGGATTCCACTGATTGGAGCCCTTCAGTCCTTGCCCTGGTGCTCCAGAGCAACCTGAAGGTCTCTCCACAGCCCACCTGTCCCACCTGGTGTGGCTGCTGTATCACATGGGCCTTCTGTTCCCACATGCTTTCCTCTTCAGCGTCTACTAGTATCCTTCTCCTCGTCCTTGTAATCCCAACAGCTTGGGAGGATGAGGCAGGAGGATTGCAAGTTCAAAGCCAGCCTCTGCAACTTGGGGAGGCCTTAAGCAATTTAGTGAGATATGTTCTCAAAATAAAAAAAGGCTGGGGATGTGGCTCAGTGGTTGTTACCAAAAACAAGCACAACAACAGAAAAACAACAACAACAACAACAACAACACCCTTGATGACCTGTGGACCTATCTCTCAAAGGTTCCACTATCTCCCGATAGCACTATCATGGGACCACACTTTTTTTTTTTTTTAAGAGAGAGAGACAAACAATTTTATTTAGTTTTTCATGTGGCCTTCATTGCTCCGAGACTTAGTTGTGTACGTGGTGCTGGGGTCTGAACTTGCGTACTCCCACAATCCTGGCAAGCACCGTAACTGGTGAGCCACCGCTCCATCCCCGGGACCACACTTTTAACAAATGAACCTTTCAGGGACATTCAACATTCAAACCATAGTGCCTGTCTTTTGGGTCTCATTATAAATACTTCCTCCTGGGCTGGAGTGGTGGCTCAGTGGTTTTGGCACTTGCCTGGCAAGCATGAGGACCTGGGTTCAAACTCCAGCACCACGTACTGGAGCAACTAAGGCCATGTGAAAAACTAAATAAAGTTCTTTCTCTCTTTCTCTGTTTCTCACACTGTCCCTCTCTCTTTAAAAAAAAAATAAATGAATAAATTCTTCCTCCTCAGAGAATGTTTTTGTCTCTTATCTGTTACCTTAATAAAATGCTTGAGGATGGGTAATTTATTAAGAAAAGAGGTATAGCTGAGTCCTGGCACATGTCTGTAATCCCAGTGACTCAGGAGACTGAGGCACAAATTCAAAGCCAGCCTCACCAATTTAGTGAGGATCTAAAAAACTTAGTGAGACCTCTTCTGAAAATAAAAAGGACTGGGGATATAGTTCAGTGGTACAGTACCTCTGGTTTCAATCCGTAGTAGAAAAAAAAAAAAAAGAAAAAGAAAAAAGTTTTATTTTTGCCCACATTTTTGGAAACTGAAAGTCGAAGATTGGCCTTATTGGTTCAGGCTTTGGTGAGGGTCTAGTGATAGATAGCATCACAATGGCAGGAATGTAGTGGAACGAGATCACTCTGCAAGAGAGAGGCAAGATCAGTCTTGTTCTTTTATATATATATAAAACTGGGGAATGAACCCAGGGGTGCTTAGCCACTGAACCATATCCTCAGCCCTTTTAATTTTTCTGTTATTTTTTGAGAAAGTGAGTGAGCGAGAGTTAGTTTTACTTTTTCATTTGTCATTTGTTTTTCCTGCACTTACTTGTGTATGTGGTGCTGGAGTTTGAACCTGGGTCCTCATGCATGCCAGGCAAGCACTCTGCTGCTGAGCCACCTCTCTAATCCCTTCCTTTCTTCTTCTTCTCTTTTTCCTTCTTCTTCTTTTTAAAGAGAGAGAGAGGGACAATGAGTGTGGGGGAGAATCACTTCGCTTAGTTTTTCACGTGGTTTTCATTGCTCTGACATTGTTGTGTACGTGGTGCACACATATTTGCATATGCCAGGCAATTGCCTTAACCACTCTGAGCAACAGCTCCAGGCCCTTCTTTTTCTTTCCTTCTTTTTCTTTCTTTCTTTCTTTTTTTTTTAAAGGAGAGAGCGAGGGAGAGAGAGATAGAGTGAACTTATTTTTTTCATTTGGTTTTGTTTTTCTAACACTTGGTTGTGTATATGCGGCTGGGGTTCAAACCTGGGGCCTTGGGCATACCCGGCATGCCCTCTACTGCTGAGCCACCTCTCCATCCGAGTTAGAGTGAGAGAGAGAGAGAGATTCAATTTTTATTTAGTTTTTCATGTGGCTTTCATTGCCCTTAAACTTCATTGCATACGTGGTGCTGGGGTTCAAGCCCACGTCCTCTCATATGCTAGGCAAGTGAGGTAACTGCTGACTCGCTCCAGCCCTAGTTCCTTTATTTTTAAATTTTGACATTTTGAGACAACTCGCTAATTGCCTAGGGGCTTGCTAAACTGCTGAATGTGGGCTCAAAACTTGCAATCAGCCTGCCTTGGCCTCTGGCGCTGCTGGGATTACAGAATTGCACTCTTACACCCAGAGAGACACCTAATACTTGATACAATGAAAATGCTATTGTTCACAGTTGCTATCCTATATTGTTTGGAGAATAATAATGAGAAAAGTATAGTCTGTATGAATTGAGTAGAGTAGATATGACTTTTTTTTTGGTACAGAGATTGAAACCAGAAGGGCTTTACCACTGAGCCACTTGTCCAGTAATAATTTTCAAGTTTGACCACGGCCCTAGCAATGTTGTGAGACTGTCTCAAAAGTTTTTAAAGTACGTCTGGGTTCAATTCCTGGTACAAAAGAAAGAAAAATAAGAGGGAAAAAGAAACTTGGAAGCTTCTTCCTTAGCTTCCAGAGTTGCTGGTATTATAGGTGTGTCACCACACCCAATTCTATAACAACTTGCTTTTGTGTAAACTCACCAGTTCCATGAGAGCCACATTAACCTCTTCTATTTTTTATTCAAGCACTAGGAGTTGAACTCAGGGACACTCCACCACTGAGCTATGCCATCAGCTCATTTTTTTTTTTTTTTCAGAGAGGACAGTGAGAGAGAGAGAGAAAGAATCAATGTTATTTAGTTTTACATGTGACTTTTGTTGCTCCAACACTTCATTGTGTACATGGTGCTGGGGTTCCAACCTGGGTCCTCTGGCATGCCAGGCAAGCCTGCTGAGCCACTGCTCCAGCCCCTCATCAGTCATTTTTATTTTGAGAAAGGGTCTCACTAAATTGCCCATTCTGGTGTTGAACTTTTACTCTTTCTGCTTCTGCCTCTCATGTCACTGGGATTACGTACGTATGACACCAAGCCTGGCTATGTTAATGTCTTACAAGGACAGCACTCTGCAATGATCTAGTTACCTTGCATTAGCCCACCTCTTACAGGTACCACCCCACAGGGGACCAAGCTTCCAACACCTGTCAAATCATATCCAAATCATAGCAGTGGTCTACTCAATGATCCTGTTCTAGGAGGGCCCATTGTGATCTTGTTCTACCCTAGGTTTTTCTTCACACTATGGTGTCTTAGCATTATCCGGTCATGTGGACTGTCCCCTCTGTGGGCAGCAGCCCTGCCTCCTTGGTGACTGCTGTGGCCTGTTATTAGCCCAACGTTCACTGGCATTTTTTTTTTTTTAAAGAGAGGGACAGTGAAAAAGAGAAATAGAGAATCAACTTTATTTAGTTTTTCCTGTAGCTTTTGTTGTTCTGACACTTTGTTGTATATGTGGTACTGGGGTTCGAACCTGCATGGGGTTCACGCCATGGTAAGTGCAGTAACTGCTGAGCCGCCGCTCCAGTCCCGATTGGCATGTTTTATGTATTTTTTTTTTGATACTAAGGATTGAATCCAGTGGCTCTTTACCATTGAGCTGTATCCCTGGCCCTTTTTATTGAGACATGGTCTTACTACATTGCTGAGACTGATCTCCAATTTGTGATGTTCCTGCTTCAGCCTCCCTAGCTGCCGGGATTAAAGGCATTTGCTACCATGTCTGGCTGATTGGCAAGTTGAGGGAACTTAAAAAATTGTGAGGAAACCAAGGTACAGACCCCACTTGCCCTCAACAATGCTACCTCAGGTTCAGAGGGCTATCAGGTGGCCTGCTCTTACCAATTTCCTGTGCAAGTGGGTACCTTTATTTTTTCCATTTTATAGGTGGAGACAGCGAGGCATAGACTGGGTCCAGTAACCTGGCCTGGCATCATCCAGATACTAACAATGGAAATTCAGTTTTAAGCCTATTCTGATTCATGCATAAGATCAGACTTTCTTTCTGCCAGGCTTGGTGGCTCATGCCGTAATCCCAGCAACTTGGGAGGCTGAGGTAGGAGGACTACAAGTTCAAAGTCAGCCTCAACAATTTAGCAAGGCCCTAAGCAACTTAGTGAAATTCTGTCTCAAAATAGAAAATAAAATAGGGCTGGGGATGTGGCTCAGTGATTAATTAATTGCCCCCAGGTTCAATTCCTCGTGTCTACCCTCCCCCTATAAATCAGACTTTCTGCTTTAAGCTGCAAACAACCTACATAGGGAATGGAAAGACCCAATTTGTTGATGCAAATACAATGCTTGGCACAAAAATACAATGAGGCAGACAGTCTCTTGTTCTTTCAAAAGTTTATCAATATTGGGGAATGAACCTAAGGGTGCTCTATATCCCCCAGTTCTTTTTTTTTTTTTTTTTTTTTGAGATGGGATCTCCCTAAATTGCCTAAGCTGGCCTTAGCCTCCCAAGTGGCTGGGATTACAGTTATAGGCAGGGCACCATTGTGCCTGGCTCAATATAGTTTTTGTTTTTTCCCCCAGAGAGAGGGATAGGGGCTGGAGTGGTGGCTTGGCAGTTACAGTGCTTGCATGAGGGTGCAAGTTTGAATCCCAGCGCCACGTACACAACAAAGTGTTGGAGCAACAAAAGCCACTAAAACTAAAATTGATTCTCTCTCTCATTGAAGAAAGAGAGGGAAAGAGAATCAATTTTAGTTAGTTTTTCATCTGGCCTTTGTTTCTCTGACATGGTTTCGTAAGTGGAGCTGGAGTTTGAATCCAGTTCCTCTGGCATGCCAGGCAAGCCCTCAACAGTTTTAAAAATTATCTAGCACCGTGGCAGAGAGGGTTACTGTGCTAAATGCTGGGTATTCCCTAGTGGCTGAAATTGGCAATATCTTTGCCACTTATACTGGGGTAAGGGAGACATACCTCTTTATTAAGAGGTATTTTTGGGGCAATATGAAGGCAGAAAAAAGAAGGTGATGATAAAGCAAGAAGCAAGTCTGA
Organism: Aplodontia rufa; assembly: GCA_004027875.1. Classification (NCBI taxonomy): domain Eukaryota; kingdom Metazoa; phylum Chordata; class Mammalia; order Rodentia; family Aplodontiidae; genus Aplodontia; species Aplodontia rufa. Next base: position 11,836 of record PVKS010020461.1, on the reverse strand, counting down.
GAAGGTGTCAGCTGAGACCTGAAAAAACCTAGGAAGAGTCAAAATAAAACAAAACAAAATAAAAAAAAAAAAAGGAAAGAGCAGGTATGAGGGAAGGGAAGCAGGTGCAGGGGCATGGGGTGACAGCCTACAGGCTTTAAGGCTGTTTGGGGGGAGTGCTTGTTCCAGTTGGGTGACTAGATTAGTGATCAAGAGTCTTCACGCTTCACAGGCCTCTGTCCCTCACCACTTTTAGGTCTACACTCGCATACCTTCTTCACAGAGGCTTTCCCTGGCTGCCCTATTTAAAATTCCCATGACCCTTCCAGTGTCTCTCATTCACTGTAAATTTTACTTATTTCATCTTGCTTCTCATAGATCCTGAGCTCGACGTCCGCTGGGACACAGTAGCAGGTCGATAAATACTTGCTAATTAATAGCACAAAAAAGATTCCGCAGAAAAGGCAGCCACGGTAGGGCCCCACCTGGCCTCGCAGAACAGGCCCTGCCGCCCCAGGCCAAGGATCAAAGCGGTTCCCACGTCCGCAGACCGACTGATTCTGGTCCAGCCTGATCGCCTCTGGACTTCACGCACCGCTCAGGGTGCCTATTTCTGGGCCTTAAGCGCCTCGGTCCTCACTCTCTGCAGACCCCAGGACAAACCGGGTCCCCTCCCCCAACACCCGGGCGCCGCCGCAGTGGTGCCCGCTCAGCGCATGCTCCAGGGCGTGTGGTGGCGCAGCGTGCGGAGGACGAAGGCATCCCTGCGCAGGCGCAGTGCCTTCCCGGTTCGGGGTGGGAGGTGCGTCGGGCTCCCGTCCTTTCTCCGGGCTCCGCCCAATTCTCCCAGACCGGGGCAGGCGCGCACGCGCACAGCGAGCGGAAGGTCGCGCAAGCGCGCGCACGAGGCGGGGCGGGCGGCGGAAGCTGAAGAGTCCGCCCGTGGGGGAGGGGAAGTGGCGAGTGCGCGCGCAGCGGGGGCGCGGGCGGCGTGGGGGGGCGGCTGAGACGGGCACGCGCGCGAGGCTTCCCCTCGCTCGGCGGCGGCGGCTTCTTTGTTTCGTGAGGAGAGGCCAGACGCCCAATCTGCCCCCGGCCCCGCGCGGAGGGTTGGGGGCGGTGCCGGGAAGACGACGGCGTCCGGAGCTCCCGGTAAGGAACGCGGGCTGCGAGCGCAGCGCGGCGCGGGGCTTAGGAGGACGGTTTGAATGGAGCCGGGGCGCCGAGGGGGGAGGGGGCCGCTGCGCCCGGAGCGGGGCTGGGGTACGGCGGCGCCCGAGGGTCAAGAAGCCGGGCCAGCAGTCGCGCGCGCGGACAAGGCCACTGTGTAGCGAGGTCGCGGCGGCTACAGTATCCGCGGGCCAGTGGGGTGGGGGGGCCCGGGCCGCGTGGAGGCCGCGCGTCCCCCGCGCGCGCTCTCGCTGGGGTCGCCGGACAAAGCTCGCTCCCCCTGGGCGAGCCCGGGTCCCGGCCCCTCCTTTGCCGTGTCGGTGGCGGTAGCTCCAACAATGGCTCGGCGTCAGTGCTTTTCTGGCTACGTTGTAACGGGTCCGACCCGAATGTTGCCTTTTTGGCGAGGCTGCGGTCGTGGCTTGGGAGCAAAAACCTCAAATGTGTTCAGCGTCGCCCGGACACAAGCATTAGTAGCCCCCATGGGTGTAACAGAAAATTTTATTAAAATTTTAGTTAAAACTACATCGCTTCTGATTTTTAAGGAAAAATAAATAACTCTTTCAGTCCCTAGCAGGTAGTGACTTTAAAACCTTGGCCCAAAAGCGAGGGGAGATTGGCGACAAGTGGGGGAGGAAGGAGGGAGAAAGCTGTCCGCTTTTGAAAGCATTGGTTTTCTTTTGCGTCCTTTCTCCTCCTTCGCAATTGATTTTCCAGATTAAGGCTTTTATTTAAAACCCGGTCCTTTCAGACTAGTGTTATGCGTCCAGAGACATCACTATTTTTAATGTTTTTTTTTCCTAGTGACTCCTCATGGAAAGTAGACAGGGAGTAAGAGGAAGAGCCACTTCCCAGGAATTGGAAACAAGTTTTCAGTTTCAGTTGACAGACTGGATTGGAGTTTGACTCCTGGTCACACTTAGCTGTGTGACCATAGGAAAGTGCCTTAGTCTCTCGGAACCTTTGTGAACCTTTTTGTGGAGGGGCGATAATCTAAAAACTGGAGTTGGTGAAAGCCTGTTTAAGGGTTCCTGGCAAGTGGGAAGCATTGTTGTTTTTGACTGGTTGGATCTCTTTCATTGTTCGGCAAATACTCAAATCCCTATGAAAATCACATGGTTGGAGGTTGACTTCCTTTCGAACCTCTCCAGTCTTAAAGGGTACAGACTGTAAATGTTGAACAGACTCTCTTGGCCTACCATTTAGTCCTCACACCCTGCACTGTGACCCAGGGCCACAGTGGGTGTGCCTGGTACACATTGGAACCAGAGATCAGAGAGTCTGCAGGAAAGAGGGGACCTTCACTCAAAATTGGGGAAGATGTCCAGGTTCCTGTTGACAATCCCTGACCATTTTGGACCAGTCACTTTTCCTCTTACCTACTCTCTCACCTTCGGTGGTTCTTTCCTGCGTAGCTGTCATTACCAGTGCCTTCAGAGCAGGGCTTATGTCTTCCTGGTTTGCTGCAGTGTACCCTAGATTTGGCACATAGTAGGTCCTAAGCAAACATCTGTGGAATGAACAAGGAAGGTCCTTGGGAGAATCAAATGAGTATCTGTGTAAAGTGCTTGGCACAGAATTATAGGCAATAAATGTTAGTTGCTGGGGACTGAACCCAGGGCCTCTCCGATGCTAGGAAGCCTTATGCCACTGAGCTACTTCGCTGGCCCTGTTGCTGGTGTTGAAGTTTCCAGGCCCTTGTTTTCCTGAATGAAGTCGAGGCTAGCTAATGGTTTCTGTGGGGTGGTGGTGAGGAATCAGACCTCTTTGATTCATACCCAGCTCCCTAAGTTCTAGCTTGACCTGGAGAGAGGCACTCACCAGTCTGTCTCCACTTGTGAAACAGGTATGCCCAGGATGCCACCTCAGATAGTGGTTGTGAGAGTTGAAGGAGATAATATGGAAGGCTGCTTAACATAGGGCAGTGCCTGGTACATAATGAGCACTTCAGTTTTTTTTTTTTTTTTTTTGGTACCAAGGATTGAATTCAAGGGCACTTAAACACTGAGTTACATCTCCATACCATTTTTTTGTTTGTTTTTTTATTTTAATTTTGAGACAGGGTCTTGCTGAGTTGCTTAGGGCCTCACTAAGTTGCTGAGACTGGCTTTAACTTGAGATCCTCCTGCTTCATCCTCCTGAGCTGCTGGGATTTCAGGCCTGGTCATCAACCCTGCCGAGCACTCCTTTTTTAGTTTTATTGTTTACTATGTCATAACCCTATTTATTTCTTTCTTCTTTTGTTGCTGGGGATTAAACCCAGGGCCTCACACCTCCTAAGTCATGCACTTGAGCTACATTCCCAGCATAGATCAACTATTTCAAAAACTAAAACACAACAACCCCCTCCTAAACCCTCCCCCCCATAATTTAGAGTCATTTCATATCCCAAAATACCTAGATTTGATGTGCTGGAGACTGTGTGTATATGTGTTTCTTTTTTTTGGTATCAGGGATTGAACCCAGGGGCTCTCAACCACTGAGCCACATCCCACCCCCCCCTTTTTTTTTTTAAGAGAGAAACAACTTTATTTAGTTTTTCACGTGGCCTTAGTTGCTCCAACACTCAGTTGTGCATGTGGTGCTGGGGTTTGAACCCGGGTCCTCGTGCTTGCCAGGCAAGCGCCCAAACCGCTGAGCCACCACTCCAGCCCCCCACCCATTTTTTATATTTTAGTTTGAGACAGGGTCTTGCTAAGTTGCTTAGGACCTCATTAAGTTGCTGAAGCTTGCCTTGAACTTGTGATCCTCCTGTTTCAGCCTCCCAAGTTGCTGGGATAACAGGTGTGCGCCACTGCACCTGGCTTATTTATTTCTTTAAAAAAATTTTTTTTTAGTTGTAGGTGAACAGAACACATATATTTTATTTGTTTTTATGTGATGCTAAGGATCAAACTCTGTCTTACATGTGCTAGGCAAGCACTCTGCCACTGAGCTACCCCAGCCCCTGTATGTGTGTGTGTGTTTAAATTTCCTTTAAAAGCAGCTGAATACTTAATTAGGAAAAGGATAAATGTTCCTCTGTGTGCCAGCTAAACTCATTAGGTGCCTAGCCATCTTTGCCCCCTTTTTTAGTGATTGAATCCAGGAATACTTTTCCTCTGAGGTTCATCTCCAATCCTTTTTATTTTAAATATTGAGACAGGGTCTTGCTAAGTTGCTGAGACTGGCCTTGAGTTTGAGATCCTCCTGCTTCTCCTTCCTGAGCAGCTGTGATTACAGGTGTGCACCACTGTGATTGCCTAGGTATACAACCCTTTAGGAGATATTGATTTTGCAAGATTTGAATAGTGAAGGTGACATTATCAGAACTGTAGTGTAGGGTACTTTGGTTGTCTCTAAACTTTTTCTATACTTGAAAAGCACCCAACACAAATGAATGTTTGCAGATATTTGCCACTCCTTGTGGGCCTGAAAACATTGGGAAGTAACTATAGACCCACTCCATGTCTTAGCCTTTTATTGAATGTGGGAGAGCAGGAGAGGACCAGGTGTTTTGGTGAATGTCTCCTGAGACCATTCTACCAGTGAAGAAACCAAAGTCCATCGGTATTTTTTTCACTAGGGGATTTCAAGCCAGTTGCCTGGGTTTTATTCCTGGCTTTTCACATTTCACATTTGGTGCCTTGGAGAAATGAGGATGACAGTCCTTGGCTCATAGTAAGTCCTCAGAAGTGCCAGCTATTTTTGGCTTGATCTCTGGGGGTACCATGGCCCAGAGGGACTTATTCTTACTGATGAAAGATAGAAACATGACTGGTACCCCCTGGAGTAGTGCAAGAAGTGACCCAGGCACTCATTCCCCATTCATATATTGAACAAATGTGCATTGAGTGCCTGCTACCAGGCACTGCTGGCGATTCAGTGGGAAACAGGGTGACAGGTTCTGTTCTGCTATGCTCACATCCAGGTCTTCATTTGCAAAGGGGGATGGTAATAATACCCGACTTGCAGGATCGTTGCAGGGACTGAACAACAAATTGACAACTGTAAAGGGCTGAAATGGTGCCTATTGCATCGTACTAGACAATTTGTTGTGGGCTGAGGTGCAGCTCAGTGGTAGAGCCCTTGGCCTGGCATGCTCGAGGTCCTGGGTTTGATCTCAGGCACCATAAAAACAAAATAAAAGCAATTTTTGGCTATTATAATTTTTAGAATTCCTCCAGTATTCTGGTAGGATGAAGTAGATAATATATTTTTGCTCTGTTGTAATGATTCTGCTTTGTATATTTTCAAGGTTGTTGCCAACAAATCAACTCCATTTTATCCTTACAATTTAAAAAAAATGCTTTGTAATTTTCTTAATATGCTTTGGAAAGAAAATAATTTATTTGCTGGTGTGTCTTTTTAAAGAGACCGAACAGCTGGTGTTGGTGGCACATGCCTTTAATAGTAGCAGTTTGAGGGCACTGAGAGGCAGGAGGATCACAAAGTCAAAGCCAGCCTCAGCAACTTAGTGAGACCCTGAGCAGCTCAGTGAGTCCCTGTCTCAAAATTTAACAACAACAACAAAAAGATATCAGGCTGGAGCGATGGCTCGGCAGTTAAGGTGCTTGTCCAGGATGCGCAAGTACCCGGGTTCAAACCCCAGCACCCACATAGACAGCTAAGAGTCAGAGCAATGAAAGCCATGTGAAAAACTCAATAAAGGGCTGGAGTGGTGGCTATGGTGCTTGCCCGGCATGCACAACTACATGGGTTCAAATCCCAGCCCCCACGTACACAGCTAAGTGTCTGAGCAACGAAGGCCATGTGAAAAACTCAATAAAGATTGATTCTCTCTGTCTCTCTCACTGTCCTTCTCTCTTAAAAAAATAAAAAATAAAAAATTCAATAAAAATTGATTCTCTGTTAAAAAAAATATCAAATGTTAGTTTTTTATTTTATATTTTTTTCTCATAACTTTTCCGTAGCGTTGGGGCACTTGAGAGACTTGAAGTTTCTAAAAAGTCAGAATGAAAGGGATGTGCAAAACCTAAAGTAACATATTGGCCTGGAGTATTGGGAGTGAACAATAAAGAACAGTCAGAATCAAGGCTGAGAACGAACTGAGCTGTGGTTGTGCTGCCAGTCAAGGCTCAGTGGTTGGCGCATGCATGAGTACCCGGGTGTGAGTCCCAGCACCACATAAACAACTGTAGGAGAAACAAAGGCCAGATGAAAAGGTAAATAAAATTGATTCTCTCTCACTCTCTCCCTTTCTCTTTTTTTTTTTTTTAAGAGAGAGGGATAGAGAGAGAATCAATTTTATTTAGTTTTTATTGTGGCTTTTGTTGTTCTCATGCTTTGTTGTGTACGTGTGCTGGGGTGTGAACAGTGCATTCCAGGCAAGCGCCATAACCGCTGAGCCAGTGCTCCAGCCTAAAAAAAAATGTTGGGCTCATTAATGTGACGAGGGATTTTTATGGAACTTCCCGTTAACTGTATGCTTCTGATACTAATCTTCCAGGATCTGGATTGGACAGGCCTGTGACCTGCATCCTCCACTCCTCCTCCACTCTTCTGCGGTGGGAGAGGGCCTTGCGGGGGAAGCCTAAGTGTTGCTGGTTTGTTGGGAGATTTCATTTGACAGGGCTGAATGAAGGAAGAGGAGAAAGGAGATACACCCATTTTCCCCAGGGAAGGGTTTTTTATTTTATTAAGAAAATAGGGAGACTCATGGAATTGCTATTTAGCAGCGTATTTTAAATACTTATTTAAAAACGGTTTAAATGATAAAAACTTGCCATAGGCTTCCTATTTCTAAGCCAGTTTTTAACTATGAGTTTTTCAGAGCAATGTTTACTTGATATATACTGTTGATAATAACAGAAATAGAAGAGTTTTGTGAATGAAATAGCTATTAGACATTCAGAAAATATGTGTTAAATAATTGGTAGAGTTTGTTAATTCTTACTTTCTAGGAAATGAACTATGTAATGGTTTATCTATAGCTGTGTAATTAACGAATCTGATGTTGTTATGGTGTGCATGTACGAATATGTAACAACAAAACCCATCATTATGTACAACTATAATGCACCAATAAAAAAAATGTGGAAAAAGAAAAACAGGTAGAAGGCTGGAGTGGCGGCTGAGCAGTTACTCTCTTGCCTGGCACGTGCAAGGATGTGGATTCAAACCGCAGCACCATGTACACATTGAAGTGTTTGAGCAGTGAAAGCTACATGAAAAACTAAATAAAGTTGTTTCTCTCTCTCTCTCACTCCCCCCTCTTAAAAAAAAAAGAAAAAACAGGTAGAAGTTAGCAGTCATGCGATAACCCTGGCCTCTTCCAGTCCTTTGAGCCCCAGACTGGTTCTAGAGCTTCACTTGAAGACTTAGTTACTTTACCTAAGGGGAGTATCTTCAGTTTTACATGGACCCATGTCCTTGGGAATAAACTTAGTTTTGCTCTGTGCCTTCACTAGTCTTGTGTGATAAAGGAGACCATTTTTAGTTATGGATTTAAAATGGCTCTTTGGGGGTTTAAGATCTCCTTTTGCCAGTTGGTCATGCCCTGCTGGCTCAGGAAGCAGGTGGCTGAATGACAGTTGCTGCCTCACCTATTACAGTGGAAGAATTGGGGGTGGAGCATCTGATGCACACCACCCTGGCTTGCCCTGAAAGTCCCTGTAAAGTGGATGGTCTTCATTGTGCACTGGGAGTTGAATCTGAGTTCGTGAAGGCTGAGTGCTGTGTTAATCACAGCCCAGACCTCTGGGCACCCTGCAGCTCTGCTCGCCCTGGATGCTCCTGCCTGTTGGAGTACTTCTCTTTGCTTATACTTCTTGTCTTTCTAGTCCTTCAAGACTCTCATTTGTCACTTTTGATCGTCAGCCTGAATTAGTTACTCAGACTTCAGGTAGAACTCTACTCTGTGATTTTGGGGAAACGACTTAATCTGTTCTTTCAGAGTCTCCCTGGCCACCTTCAGTCACCAGTCCTGATCCAGAGAGATAGAATTGGGCCTGAAATCTATCCCACATTCTAGGGCTTGATCACTTTTTAAAAATTTATGGATTTGGGGCTGGAGCGGTGGCTCAGCAGTTTGAGCGCTTGCCTGGCAAGCACGAGAACCCGGGTTCAAACCCCAGCACCACGTACACAACAAAGTGTTAGAGCAACTAAGGCCATGTGAAAAACTAAATAAAGTTCTTTCTCTCACTGTCCCTCTCTCTTAAAAAAAAAAAAATTATGGATTTGTTTTACTTTGTTACCCAGGTGGGTCTTTATGTCTCAAATTCCTATACTCATGTGGTCCTGCCTCTGTCTTCCCCAGTAACTAGAACCACAGGTGTTCCATCTGCTCTTTTACAATTCTAATGGCATCAAAAGCCTGCTGGTCACCTTGGTCTTCCTTGACTTCCCTCTTCCCCTTACATTGGTTCCATCAGCTTTTCTAGAGAAATCATGTTTTTTTCTTTTCTTTACTAGGGAAAAAAGTAGTAAGCAAATGTTGTACTGAGCTACATACCACCTCTTTATCTTTCATTTTGAGACAGGGTCTTGCTAAGTTGCCTAGGCTAATCTTCAACTTTTGATCCTCCTGCCTCAGCCTCCTGAGTAATTGCTATTATGTATGTGCATCAGACTGAGAAGTTTTCTAAAGCCAGCATCAGATCTTGTCACTCCTCTGCCCAGAACATTCCTGTGGCTTCCCATTATACCTGGATACAGCTCGTATAGGCTCCTCTCTCTTCATTGTGGCCCTTAATAAGGCCTGTGGCCTGCCCCCCCAAGCCTCTTGTCTTTTGTGACATAACACGAAATACATTGGATCTTGTGTCTCCCCATAAGAGTGATAGGAAATTTTTTATTACATTGAACACCTTTTTTATTACCTAAGTGTTCACCAATGAGTGATTTAGGAAGTAGTCCCTAGATAACTAAGGATGGTCCTGGTTACCAGAAAATAATTAGATGTGACACAGAGAGAGCATGGAAGCATCGTGTGCCACCTCCCTGTGCATCTCTTCTATCTAGTTGTTAGAGTTGTATCTTTATAATAATACAGTAACACTAAAGTGCCTTCCTTTGTTTTGTGAGCTGCTTCACCAAATTAATTGAGAGTAAGTTGAGGGTTGCAAGAACCCCCAATTTATAGCAGATTGGTAAGAAGTATCAAAGGCTAGACATACGATTGGCGTCTGAAGTGGCGGACTGTCTTGTGGGACTGAACCCTTAACTTGTTAATGCTAACTCTAGGTAGAGTCAGAATTGAAGTTCCAAGAGTTGGAGAATTGCTTGATGAGGACCTCCCCCTCCCCCAAATCTGGTCTCAATAGTGTTCTGTGTTGAGAGAGTAGTAGGAGAAAACTCTGGTTTTATTGAAGTTGGCATCAGAAGTGTTGTGTGAGAGTAGAGAGATATGTTCCTCCCCTGTCCACTTCGGGGATTTGCTGTGCCTTGGAATGTGCCCAGCAGAGACGCACCCTGAGGGCCTTTGCACTTGCTGATTCCTCTTCCCACAGATGGCTGTATGGCCCTCACCCATTTCATTTCAAATCTCTGTTCCCTTGTCCCCCCGCATTATTGAAACTGACCATGGTCACCATGATTGAAAGATGCTTCCCGTTTGTTAACACAATAATGTGTTTATTTTTTGGTGACATTTCCTGTATAACATCGTGTCATGGTTATTTGTGCACTTGTCTCTGTCCTTTGGTTGTCCGCTGCACAAGGCAGGAACGTTGTTATTCTCTGCTGCTTGCCTGCTTGGCACATTTGGTGATCGATCATTATTTGTGGGGAAGTGATCATTAGTAAATCCTCTGCTGGGGTGGCTGGGAGGGCCTGAGTGATATTTGGTAGGTTGGGACACATTTTTTGGATGCTCTGCGTCTATGTGCCCTGTTGTGGGGGACTTCCTGCCCACCCTCATTCGTTGTGCTTGAGGTTGAGTGTGCAGCATAGCAGACCTGGGCGGGGGTATGGGTGTGATGGGGCTAAACCAGACAAAGGATAGAGGCCATCAGTGTTTCCCAGGGAGCATGGGGCACAACAGAGTTATGGCACGTGCTGCAGTTACTTGTGTAAATTTATGTACTGGCTTGCGTTATGACTCTGGTTACGGTCAAGTCGATCTGATACACACCCATCCAATGGATGGATTTGTGTTCTTGCAGTATAGACCAATCTCTCTGCTGAATTAGCTGGGAACTCTGTCTTAGATCCCTGGGCTTGTTCTGAAGTGTGCTTGTTTTTTTGTTTGTTGTACTGGGAATTGAGCCCAGGTGCACTTTATCCCTGAGCTACATCCCCAGCCCTTTTTATTTTTTTGTTTTGAGACAGGGTCTCTTGCTGAATGGCTGAGACTAGCCTAGAACTTGATCCTCCTGCCTCAGCCCTGGGAGTAGCTGGGATTACTTCAGCCATCATACTGGGCTGAAGTGGTTTTTAAGGGAATGAAAATGAAAAAGAGGGAAGATGCCAGAGAATAAAGTGATATGTATGTCCAAGAGCTGAAAGTATTGCCTGGTGACAGCTTGGCATGTTCACTGTTTAGGTAGCACTGAGAAGACACTGAAATTTGTCATCGTGGCATGATTTGGGTTTTAGTTTCTGCAGTGTAGTCCCTTTTAAAGCAGGACAGTGTTTGACTTATACTGCAAGGAAAGTGCCACTGAGCAGTCAGTACTGGAAGTGCAGTTGCTTTTGGGAGTAGCCATTTCTGCACGTTCCCGGAGTCCACAGTTTCACATCAGACATTTTGGGGTTCAAAGAATGCCCCATACCCTAGGTCAGATGGGGAGTGTTTTCTTAGAGGATACATGGGGCTCTTTTGCTGAAGCAGTCCTGGCTCACCTGTTGATCTACCCAAATACCTGCCAGTACTTGATACCTCATTGTATCTATTGACGAAATGTGTCCGTGAACAAATTCTTCCAAGCCCCCAAAATAAGAGAGAGATATCTTATGGTCCGACTTAACTATAATGCTGCTTCTCAGGCAAATGAAAAAAATTATACTGGTAGGCAGATTTCAGAGTGGTCTGATGGCCTGTTGTGTGCCTTCGTAGTGGCCACTGCGGTCTCTCTTTATTCATAAGACAGGAGCTAAGGGTGGTATGAAAGAAGAATCTGAACCTCTTATACCTAAGCATTCTGGCTGCACATTTGAATGTTAACAGATATTCCTATATTATTATTATTTGTGTGTGTGTGTGTGTGTGTGTGTGTGTGGTACTGGGGATTGAACCCAGAGCCTTGCAAGTGCTCTGCCACTGAGCTGTGCCCCATCCTTTTAAAATTTTTTATTTATTCATTTATTTTGGTGCCAGGGATTGAACCAGAGGCATTTAACCACTGAGAGGCATTTAACATCCTCCGGCCATTTTATTTTTTATTTTGAGACAAGGTCTCACTAAGTTGCTTAGGGCCTTGCCATGTCGCTGAGGCTGGCTTTGAACTTGGAATCCTACCGCAGCTTCCCTAGCTGCTGGAATTACGGGCATGCAGCACCGCGCCTGACATTTTTTATGTTGCTGAGGGTGATCACCAGTTTGTCCTCCTGCCTTCCCAAGTGGCTGTGAATACAGGCATGCGTCATCATACTCGCCCCAGAATACTTTTATTTCCCATCATGAGCCTTCTGGCTGCCACCAGGGTTTCCAGGCTCTGTTTTCTTCTCCTGGAAGTACCAGGCTTACCTGACCTGAGGGCCAGACATGTCTGGGTTGGCTCCCAGACAGACACATGCACTGTCT
>PVKS010020460.1:0-36776 GCA_004027875.1 Aplodontia rufa | reverse complement strand
AGAGAAGGACAATGAGAGAGAGAGAGAGAATCAATTTTTATTGAGTTTTTCACATGGCTTTCGTTGCTTTGACACTTACTTGTGTACGTGGTGCTGGGGTTTGAACTCATGTACTTGTGCATGCCAGGCAAGCACTGTAACTGCTGAGCCACCGCTCCAGCCCCTGGGTTGATTTCTTCATGCCAGATGACTGCCATCTCCTCCAGGGCCACAGTTTTCTCATTGACACATGGGGAGCAGGAAGAGGGGAAAGAGAATTATTCCTGCCCCCCAAATCCAACAATTTCTATTGACTGTCCTCTGATTAAACCACTTTAGGTCATGGATCAATGCTTGGACCCATCACTATGACTAGGGAAGTCTGATTCCTTGGTTGCCTCCGGCCCATCAGGGCTAACTGCCGTAGCTGGGGAGTGGAGTTATAATTTCTCGAATCACAATGCTGGGGAATTTCTTGCCTTATTAGAAATAAGGGTAGAATGAATGACTATAAAGGAGATAATCCAACAGCAAAATCTGCTCCGTGGTGACTTACATACCATGTACTGCTTTCTTCTCACATCTTGAAAAGTTCGTGCCTATCTGAACCTCGTGCTTACCTTCTTCTAGGGGAGATATCTCAAGTCTTATTTTGAGCTCCAAATCCAGGATTTGTTTGAAAGCTACTTTCTGGGGTGCCTTGTTGCCCTGTACTTCTCAACATTTGGAAATCTTTTTAATTGTCACAATGTGAGGGAGGGGGAAGAGGAGCTACTGGTATTTAGTGAGGAGGAGATAGGCACACTGTAAACATCCTACAAACCACTAGTGAGCTCCCTCCAGCAAGATAGATCTCAGAAGTTGATAGTGTCCAGTTTGAAAAATCCGAATCAAGGGATTAGTAGGATAATGAAATAGAGCTGTGACTCCCTGGTCAACCTGCAGAGAGCTGTATCCTTGTCTCAGACTGCCCTCCAAAATGGCAGCCACCAGCCACATGTGGCCATGAAGCACTGAGATTGGCTGATAGGTTATAAATTAGTACAAAAAAGCAAAACATCTCAATAATGTTTTATATTGATTACAAGTTTAAATGATATTTTTGACATACTAGTTTAAATGAAATACATTGTGGAAATTAATTTCATCTATTTCTTAATGTGGATACTAGAAACTTTCAAGTTACACTGGAATTAAATTTCTTTTGGAGAAGTTTCTCTAGACTGTTACATGCAAGAGAGATTTTTGTTTTAGACTCCACAACTTTTAGGTCTTTTTGTTGCATTAGTTTAACCTGTGCCTATTTCTATTACGAACCAGTAAATGTAAATTGGTGGAGGATAACTCCCAAGTAATTTCATTTGAAAGAAATGGACAATGAGACAACTCACAGTGGTCATTGTTCACTGCATATGACAGAATAGTGAAGTGTCCTTACCATGGCAATGTAATGAATTCCTTGGCCAGTCAAGTCCTAGCTGTGCTTTCTGGAAGGATCTCCCTTGTCTATTGTCCTTCTTGTCCTTCTGAGATGGATCTTGATGTACATTCCCTTTCTGGGATCTGTATTTTTTGGACCCAATATTTTTTTTGGTACAAATTTGGGGGCCTGGGAAGTGCCTCAGGGGTTGAGTAATCACAGGCTGTTGTCAGCTAGGCTTGGGTTTCTTGGGCTGAACCAAATTCCTTAGAAACTTAGAAGGCTCCTGTCTATTTTCCTCCCGTGAGTTCCATGAGCTGGTAATGAAAGCCAGAGTTCTTGTCTAGCCATCTCTGAGTCTGGGAATTCCTGTCTCTTAGCAACAGGCTTCAGTGCTCTGCTCTGCCCTGCCAAGATAGCCAGGGATGGACACTTGGCTAAATTCAGCCATCCGTTGACTGTTCCGCAGCCTGAAGAGAAGCCAGCCCGGGGCTGCTGCCCTACAGAGGACTGGGCACTTTGAGCTGAACAGATTGCCAGATTCTTGCTGTGATAGTCCATTCTAGACACACGGGCAAGCAGTTGTTCAGCAGTGGCAGAAGCAGGAGCAGCAGGAGCTGAGAGGTGTGGGGTCACTATAATGGCTGAGCACTTGAATAGGAGCAATGGTCCCCTGCTGCCAAGGGGCCCCAAGGTCAATCGCTAATCTATCCTCAATAAAGATCTGGTTTCTGAATATCTTTCTGGGCTCCATAAAGCCTGGCTTTGTGGCCAGGCTGAGGTTTTCATAACTGAGAGCAGGGTGACCTCTCCATGTAAGAGGTCCCATCTAAGAGCCCTCTTCTTGACCTTCACAATACCACTCCAAGCGTGCATCCAACTGTCTGTACACAGTGCGCCCCATTCCAGTGGGTGCTTTCCAGGCACTCTACGTCCCCTGCTTTCTGAAATGGACAGAATAAACCCCCCTCTTAGATTTGTAAGTAGATTTTTTTCCTGGCAGAATAATGAGCCCCTCTTGTCATTAATCTTAATAGGTTTTGGGACTAACAAAATCCATTTTCCCAAGGTCAGAATTATTCTTAAGTGGACTTTGGGAAACATTTTAACCTTTTGTCACTCAGGCTGAAGAATTAAAATGCATTTCTGGAATTTTTTTCTGGGGTTACTAGGAAGCCAGAGTGAGGTGTGGCTGCCTTTGTGTATTTTTCTTTACAAAAACTTTGATGTAAAGGGACATGGGCCCTTCTTAGTTCTGGTTTGTGTTTGCAACTCCATGTTTCATGCACATTCCCAGTGGATATTTCTAGGAAACAAAGAAGTAGCATAATGATGGACCAAGGAAAATAAAATGTGTTTATGAAGCACACGGGCCAAAACTGAAAAAATTAGGAACAACGGTGACCTGGGATTCCACCCTCCTTATAGCCCAGGCCTCTGGGTCACAGGCTTTGTATCAGATTCTCAGACTAAATTCTTGTAATGTAAAACAGTGGGTGGCAAACTGAACCCCCCATTTTCTCCCAGGTATGGTGACATAGTAGGAGGTGTCACTTTTAATATGCCCAAACGAGAAAGAGAGATGACAGATTCAGCTGCTGCGTGGTTCAAAGATGTAGGAAATGCATACGATACATGGTGTCATTTAGATTTAAAATAAGGATATCTTAGTTCAGTGTAACTTGCAATAAATACATTTGGTTTAAGACTCAGTTTGAACCTAACCATAACTAGACTCTCAACTACCTAGTTTAAATGACTGGTAACATGAGGCATTTCCAAATTTTTAGTCCATTAGTTGTGATCAGGTCCTAATTAACATTCCAGGACCTGGCTTTAGCTAACCTACATGGAAAATTTGAAGTAGGAACACCTTTTTTTTTTCCCTTTTTTTGGGTGGTCTGTGTCTCTAGTATGGTGGTGTCATGTTGTATTTTTGGGGGAGGGCAGTATTGGGCAGGTAGAGGTCATCTATGTTTTCTTTGATATTAACTGGGTAGATTTTCCTGGTAAAAAGATATTTTCTGTATGTAATGCAAAGAAAAACTCTTCTCTAGGTGGTAAAGTTCTTATCTACTGATCAGTCAAAGCTAAAAGCTAAATTCCATTTCTCAATTTCAGCGTCGGAGTGAGACTTGAAACTCCCTGACACTCCATATAACACAGCCTTTACAGCACGCACCTGCTCCTCCCACCAGCATTCAAGCTCCTTCCTCGGAGTCCCCTGTCCATTTCAGGGAAAGCTGGTAGGTTTTTCTTAAACTCCAACTCACTCTTAAGAGGTGATGTATCCAAATGACTTGAAGAAAAAACATCAAAAGGATTCTAATATTCCATCCAGAAGAATCTGACAGACAGGGTCATCTCAGGTGGTGCTTCAGTGAGCAGCAGTGATTAAAGTAGGGAACCTGGTCTGAGAAGAGATAAGTATCACCCAAGGCTGACATTGCCTGCGGACTCAGCCCTGCCAGGCGGAGGAAAGAGACCTTTGATGCAACTACAGAACATTGTCTTTTGAAACAGAGTAAGTAGCTCTCCCTCTCTTCGGTCTCTGGGTTCACAGTGAGTCACTTAGCCAGGGTCAATCACAGCAGGCATGGTCCTGGGGCATATGATTTTGTATCTCTGTTCCTCAATTTCAAACTGGCTCCGAATGCTCATTGTTGCAAGATTGACAGCTTAGCCCTGAGGGCCAGTGGAATTCCTTTAGGCTGGAAAAAGCATGCAAAAAGGCTGGTCCTGAGATTTTTCACCTGTGCTATGCTGCACTTGGCCCATGTTTCTGAAGGTGAGGACATGAGCATACTGTGACCTCTCTGTACTTGACTCCATGCAGAGAGTCAAGATCACCATAAGCTGATTCCCTTTTGTCTCCATGGACACTGTGCCTGCTAAAACCCCTATCACCTCTTACCTGAAAAGTCAATAATCTCACATCTGGCCTTCTAACATCCAACCTTGTTCCTGTCCAAACCCTTTCTCTATTCAGGTGACAGATAATCTTTATAATTTGCAAATCTGATCACCTAACTTCCTTCTTTAAAACCCTCACATAGCTTCCCATTGCCCACAGGATAAAGCTCCAAGCTCCTGTGAAGACATGTAAGGCCTGTTTGCTATAGTCCTTCCCTCTCTTTCCAGGCCCCTGTATCTCTGTTGCCACTTTATTCAGTGACAGTCTTTCCTATCACACCACAACTTTTATGAGGACAGAGTCTGGGAATAATTTGCTCATTGATGTAGCCCTGTGTTGTCATGGGCTTGCTGAGTAGAATAAATGAATGAATGAAATAACTACGGGGCCAAAGGCCAGGAATCAGGTGAAGTACTAAATCAATTTCAGGTCTGGTTCCCTCCCTTCTATTATTTAGTAGAGAGCTAAAATCTAGAAAAGGTAATGGACTTTAGCTTGTTAGGAAAGAAAGCAGATGGCAGGAGTTGGTATATCTGACCGGTTATGGAACAATAAACGGAATAAGATTAGAATAAAGTATAAAATGGAGATATAAGCTAAATGTCTAACAGTACTTATTTTTCTTCTGGTCTAAAATGGGATAGGATTGGGCAGATATTGCCAGGACACATCTCATTGCTGCACATGGCTTGACAATCTGTAAATATGTTCAGTTTCAACAGGATGTGTGTCTATGTTCCCATGTGTGTGTATTTGCATGCTTGTGTGGCTTTTGCATTTGTCATGGGAAAGCTTTTTTACAGGTTGATGTGTCTTTGTTTCTGCACCCATATTATTTTGGAAAGAAGAGAGTCGAAGAGCCTTGTTTAGCCAGATGATGTTGCTTCCTTAGAGGAGTTGGGGAAAGTGTTCTTAATGCCCAACTGGTTAGTTATATGTTCCAATAGGAGCCAGAGGTGGGGGATATAGGCAGAAGGCTGCAGGCAGACATTTTCATGCCCAGTGGAATGGAACTCAGACAATAAGCTGATTTCCAACTTCCGTGCTGCCAAGAGTCTAATAGGTGATATTTGAAAGGGAGAAGGACTTTCCCCCATTTATCCAGCATCAGTTAGAGTCCGATGCGCATCAAGGTAACTGATATATCTGCATTTAGATAATTTATCTAGGGGAACACAGACTTCCATCTACCATCACCTTAATGAGAATCAGAGCATTAGAGTGCTTCGCACACCCATCCCAATAATATAGTTATTTTCATTTGGCCCTCAATGGATATGCAAGTTAAGTGACCCAGAGAATGCTAACTTTTCATCCTGCCCACAGTAGGTGGATGGGACAAAAAGACTACTGTGCTTCAGTTTGGAGAGAAAAGTACTCTTTCTTTTCTTTCTCAACTCTCTCATGAATTAGTATGGAAATATGAGTAAACATGTAACCGAAACTGCTCATTGCCTTTCTGTTATCTCTTCTTGCTTAGTAAAAGAAACTGGTATTTAGGTAGACATATTGACTCCGAGATAAAAGGGTATATTTTCATACATTTTTGTAGCTAAGTATGGTCTGATGATTAGTTTCTAGTCAACAAGATATAAGCAAAGCATTTTTGAGACGTCTGGAACATCTCCTTAAAGGTGAGAGAGTATGCCTTCATTTTCCCTCTTTCCTTCCTTTTGTTGCCTGAAACTCTCATGTCATGGCTGGAGTTTCAGAAGACATGTTAGACCATGGGGACAGTGGACAGGGGAACTAAGAGTCTGAGTCTCAATATAGGTCAGATGTGGTTGATATCATTCCAATCTTCTTTTACATCAGAGATAATGCATCTTAAAGCCACTGTGTCTATGCTATATGTAGCCAAATTTGCTAACAGCTATACTGTACACAAGGAAGGAGTGGGCAGATTGAATTCCTAGTATCTGATCATAGCAATATTTCCTTGGAGCACATTTTTCCCCCACTGGGCAACATACCAATTCTGTACCAGGCAGACACTCTTCAGTCTGGGTTCAAAGTAACAAATGACAGGATTTGTTTGATTGGATTCTATGCAAGGGTCCATGAGGGTCAGGGATCTCTGTACCAGCCTAGAGCCAGTCTTGTTACCACTTAAAGAATCCACAGAGGGGAAACACGCTTTGGGTTCCAAGTATGCTGGGTGTTTTTTCAAAAGCTTCTATTATTTTGAAATTCAGTTCGAACTTGTAGCTTGTGGGAGTATATTATGTCTCCTCCTACCTCTGTGCTCAGGGATGTCATGTCAGTAGTTTGGAACTGGCCAAATATACTATGGGAATTGGCAAACGCTAAAAATCAACTGTCATTTACTGCTGTTTTTAAAGAGATCTTGCCTACTAGTAGTCCTCTGGCTCAAGTAAACAATTGTTCTAAAAAAGTCTTCCTCTTTCTCATTGAATTATCAACAAGTCTAGGGCATGATAATTACATAGGCCAGAGCATTATGAGCTACAAATGCTTTCCCTGACATTTTATCATGCGAGCATTTCAACAACTAGTGAAGCAGCTGGGGCAAGTCTTATTATCCCCCTTGCACATTGAGGGGCTGAAACGTAGAGATATGCACAATGAATGAGAAGTGAAATAGGGGGTCAAGAGCCAATGTTATTGTTTCTTCATCCTGATAATTCTAGTACAATTAACTGATTTTTCCCTGGGAACACAGGATGGTGAAGATTAGGAAAATTTAGTTCCAAAAGAAAAGTTGAATCAAAGAAGAGAGTGATTATTTTCATCCTCCATGTAATTTTTTTTGAAAGCAGGCCACTTGAAGGACAGTATGCAAGGAATCAATGTGAGAACTTAGAAAACAGCACAGTACTTCTTGTTGAGTATTAGTGCTGAACCTCATTACTTTTAAGCTATCATGGGAATCAGTTTGCTACTAAGGAAGCATTGCAAGTTTTGGAATTAAGTGCTTGGTGCCAGCCCTGGCATTCCTGTTTTACTGCTGTGTGAATTTAGGCAAATCACCTAATCTCTGTGAGCATCAGTTTCTCACTGTAAAATGGGTATAGAATGACTTTTCAGGGTTGTTGTGAGGATTAAGATAAATGTGTAAAGCAATGAGTGCCATGTCTGGCACATAATAAGCTCTTGTGGAAAGTTATGTATCCCTTGGCTCTTAGATTTTGAGATATTGCTTATTATAAAGTATATTCTAAGCTGGAATTAATACCAACATTTTTTTTGGAATAAGTTAAAGTGTCTCTAATTTACACCCCTGTATATTATACATGTTCTGAAGACTCTTTCAGTATTTTTAAGCCAGGGCCAGCATTACAGGTTTAGGAGGACAGAGTTTGGAGGAGAATTTCCTGAGAAAAAACCATCAGTTTTTAATTTTGCTCTCTGTTTGTAGTACATTCCATGCTGGCTTCTGAGACAAAACCAAATTTGGCAGTGGCAGGCAATCATAGAGTTTTCATGTAATTCAATAATTTATCACAAAGAATATTCATTTATAAACAATGACTTGTTTTGGAATGATAGCAGCTGTCAGTTTGGAGGCTGTGTTTCTCCCCACTGGGAAAGGAGTCTGGCTTCCCCCTTTTTAAATCATGCAGGGTCGCTGGGTTTGGAATCTGAGGCTGAATGCGCTTTACAATGTGTTTATGTTTTGGTATGTGCATTATTTCATTTTTATTTTGTGGTCATGAAATCCATGTTGCCAGATGCCAAAAGTGCCTCTGTGTGTGGAGAGGAAATAATCAAGTTCAGATCTTCAACTGCACCTGAAAACACTTGGCCCAGAAGCGCAAGCGCAGCCCCTCTACATGACAGACAGACATCCTGGTGCTCCTCTGTGTCATCACTTGAATTTGCTTAACCAAGAAAGAATCCTGGATCCTTTACTTTTTGGGAAATCTATTGCCAAAATGATTTGTATGTCTGAAAGTTGTGATTATTGCTGTCCAGTGTCTTGGGAAATTCAGTGTTTTGAGCTCCAGAGAAGACAGCATTCAGTGTCCTGTGAAACCACTTGATGCTTTATGCCGGTTCTTCGCAACTTCCACTCCACTGAGAGCCAAAGGTCTCTGACTCCTCTTAGAGCTCCCCAGGCTTTTGTTAGAGCTTGGAGAGTTGTTGAGTAAATAAAAAGGAGAACTCACCCTAGTCCCGAATGTGCTCCACATCCAGCATCCATTTGCATCGCCTGTGATGGGCCTTCTACTCACTAGCTCTTCACAGTTAGCCAAGTTCACCCTCAGTGGCCACTTGCTAATTAGAGCCAACTGAAAGACCTGTGACATGGTCCATTGGGTTGATTGGAGGTCGAATAATGTCCTGCTCCTCCCACACCACCAAATACGTTGAAGTCCTAACCATCAAGACGTGCGAACGTGGCCTTATTTGGAAATACGATCCTTGAATATGTAACCAAGCACAAGCAAAAAGGAGGTCATTAGGAGGGGGTCTAATCCAGCATGACCAGTGTCCTCATAAGAAGAGGGAAATTTTGACACAGACACACAAGAAAACCTTCAATGCTAGAGGCAGAGACTGGAGTGACACGGCAGCAGGAAATGGTATGGATCGATAGCTGTCGTGAGAAGTGAGAAAGAAGAACGGAAAAGTTTTCCTCTATAGGTCTCCAAGAGAGCACTTGATCCAGTGGACACCTTGATTTCCAACTTAGCATCCAGAAATGTGAAACAGCACATTCTGTTGTTTTAAGCCACCCCATTTCTGGTACCAAAATCTGTATTAGTTTCCTAGGGCTATGGTGACAGAGTGCCACAAATTGGGTGGCTTGAGTTTTACTGGGGTGGCTAAAATGTGTCTTAGGGATCAGAAAGCCCAAGAGAATACTTTCAGATCATGTTTTCTCCCCATCCTTTTAACACATCTCTCTTTGCTCTTTTTCCCTTCGCATTTTACAACTCTCCCCAGCTCTGCTGCTAGTGTTCTGAGAGTGACATTATCACTCTAGGACAAGGTGCTCAGGCTCCTAACTTCCTGCCCCACCAAGGCCTTGTGTCTTGCCCTGTGTCTCATTTAATGTCCACTGATCCCCTGCAATCACTTAATAAGAAAAATAAATTCCCAGTAACGTGACTTCTCTATGTGATTCCTTCCAAGGGTTATGCTGCCTTAAAACTAATATCTTCTCAGGAATTTTCTTAAGAAGTACAAACAGAGTCTCTCAAATTATGATGGGAAGTGGGAGGTGATTAGCAGGAGGCTCTTTGAGGTCCTTTATGGCACAGAGGTGGTCCTAGGTTTTCATTTCCATTTTGTAAATGAGAAGATAAGTCAGGGAAGAAAGAGCCACTTACCCAAATTCTCTCTTTTACGAGTATAGCTTCAACCAGTGCTTCTTTTGCCAAAACAGATTTTTGGATTTTATAGGAAGGGATCTCCCTTGCAGTCTTGAGATTGTATGTGGTTTCCAGTAAGCACACCCTCCTGAGGTCTGATTCTTTGTTAACAAAATAGATCTCACACTGGTGAATGTGCACCTTGCCTTGAAGGAGGTATACATACATTGAAAATTTGGGATGGTATTAAGTCAGCTCTGCTCATCATTTCTTCCCCCTTAGCTGGAGAGCACTGAGCCACCTTCATTTGGTGTGTCTGTGTGCAACGAATGGTCCGTGAGAACCTCATGGCACAACGAAGCATGTGGTAAGTTTCCACTCCTGTTTCTCCTTAAATATAAGCTTCCAGCTGTGCTTTTCCCCTCCTGAAGTTTTGGCTTAATTTTAAAATGTTGGCTGAAATAAGCAATCTAGGGCACTTTAGAATGAGAGAGAGAGGGAGAGAGAAAAAAAGAGAGGGAGAGAAAGCGGTATGTGTGTTGGGTGATGGGGTATAAAGAATATCTGGAAACCTGGGAGAATGTGGTACATTTGAAACTGGATAAGCTGCTGCTGGTGTTACCAGACCTCACAGTTTATAACAGCCATGCCATATTTATGGTTAAAGATGGATATACCTGGGGCTGTAGTGGTGGCTTAGTGGTTGGAGCACTTACCTGGCACATGCAAGGACCCCCAGTTTGAATCCCAGCACTGCAGACACAACTAAGTATTGGAGAAACAAGGGCCAGATGGGTAATTAAATAAATTTGATTCTCTCTTTATCATTCTCTCCTTTTCTCTTAAAAAAAAAAAGATGGACACATCCCTTATGTAGGCATAGCACTCTTACACTCCAGGAGTGTGAAACTTAAGTCTGGGGCCACTGAACCCTGTTCCTCTACCAAGTTCCATGTGTGGGGACATTATTGAGTTGACATCATCATGGGGCAGACCTATTTTAAGTAGCTGCCTAATCTATAGCTGTAGGATATCCAGGAAGCACGATGAGTTGGAATGAATGTAGAAGTAGGAATTGAGGAACTCCTGAACTCAGATGGGTCACACTGAAGGGAGAATCAGATGAATCACCATTTATGGATGTTCTTTGCGCTTGTGAATGTTCCCTATGCATCTGGTATTGTGTAAGCCTTGGCATGTATCATCTCATTTAATCATCACAACAACCCTGGGAGATATGTTTTATTATTAGCTTCTCTTCTTTTTCTTAGATGAAGGAATTGAGTTTTAGTGCTTAGCACAATGCCTGACCCATAGCTTGCCTTTAATAAATATGAGTTGACTATACGAGAGAAGTAAAACATATGCTTAAGTGCACAAGGTGATTGATTGATGCCATACTTGCATGTACTTTGTGTATTATTTTCAATTATGCAAATCAGCACTCCAAACAGAATTTCAGATTAAAATAGCAGAACTTGAGCTAGATTTGCCCAAGTGAAAGTCAGGAATCCAAGAATAGTAGCATTGAAATACCGTTTTTGGCCGAGTAGAGGAAAAAAGACTGGAGTTGACTGAGGTTAGAGATTAGATTCATGCAGGTACAGATGTGAACAGGCACGAAGATTTCCTAGGGCAGTTTGGGAGACCATCCTTGAACCTGTATAGGAGCTCTAGGGTGTGGATGAAGTAAGTGGGGGTGTTCTGGAACCTTACTGTGTGTGAACATAAGGAATGAATTAAGTGAGTAAGGGCAGCTCTGGACCAGCCAATGTCAAGGGATCATTGATAACAATCTTAGTTCCTTTCTTCTTTTGCTTGGAAGAGCCTGCTATGGCTACATGTTAATGGATAATTCTTTAATCCCAGGTCCTATTTTAGAATTACAAGGGCAGTCAGGGCAACAGAAGTCTGAATCCAAAGAGGTTTATATCTCAGTGGCCCATCTGAAGATGACCACTTCAGAGTTTGGAAACAGTTTGTGTCATCGTAAGCAAACATGGCCCTCCAAAAAGCAGCTGCTGCCTGAGTCAATGGAAAAAATATCACGAGCAGGAAAATGTGAGCCATGTGCCTGTGCCCTGCCCAGCGGCCTTCCCATCTGAGGAATGGCCTGCTCTTTGAAATAGTAGGAGTGAGGAGCTTGCATGCAGGCCACAGGGGCTTTGTGGCATGGGAGTATGCAGTTGGTCACTTCTCTAGGCAGGAAGCTTAGGTTCAGACAAGTCTTCAGCCTGGTGGATACTTCATGAAATAAGTTCTGCCCAGTGGGAAGGAAAAAACCTAAAGGACTACTGTACCTTCCAGGTATGGTCCCTATAGATCCAAGAAGCTCTTGGATCTCCCATGATCCAAAAAGGTAATGGAGTGGAGCTTCCCAATAAATTATGCTTACACCAATGTATCATTTAAAAAGGCAAAGAAACATACCAAATCTCTCTATTGACATTATTGATTGCCTATCCAGCATGCGTTCTCTTCTTTCTTCACACTGATATTCCAGTTTTGTTCATATGATTTAAGGGAAGTCACCCCATTTCTTGCTTCAGAGGTGAGACTCAATCAGTTCAAGCTGACCATGGGAATCTAGTCTTCCTGTCAGGGGATGCTTTGGAAATGGGCACGTGGCCTAACTGTGGTCTAGGAGAGGATTGCTAGAGACTTCAGGATAAGTTTTTCTTTGTCCTTAAGAGAGAAGTCAGTGTCTCCTTCTTTCAAGGATGTGAATAAGGAAGAGTGAACCCCTACCTCTGGCTGCTGGCTGCCACCTTATGGCCAGCAGGGAATTCAGATTCAAGATGTAACAAATTAAAGAGAACAGAGATTCACAGAGAAATTGAGCCCTGAACGGACCAGGAACAGAGTCTGTTACCCTCTTGACTTGGAGCTACTCAGCCAATACAAGTCCTTGATGTTTTAGCTTGGGATTTTTGCTCCTAGCATGAAAGCTTCTGGACTGATAAACACTAGGAATGGGGACAGGGCAGGGATGTGGGGAAAGAGAGAGAACTGTAGTTAGTAGTTACTTGGGGAAGTGACAGATAAGGCAAACTTCACCTTAAATAGCTAGCTGGGTCATTTGGGGCCTGTAGTCCACCTTACTCTATTTTTCTTTATTAATGGCTGCGGGTGAAAAGAATAATGGCAGGTGTCAAAGTTTCTTTTGCTCAGTGGATTATAGCCAAATGTTCAACCAAGTCTAGAAGTACAAGGTCAGATGGTGGTAGACAGCAGAGGTAATAAGTGCTTGCTGGAAGAAGAAACAGATGAAATGATCCTGCCTGTTGGCCTTGAAGCTTATGAGGCACCCGTTCTCGTCTGGATGCATAATGTACCCGCAGTCTGCAATGCGAATTTACATAGCTGTCCAGAGACTTGGAATTTAAAGAATGCCACTGCAGAGAGTTAGTTCTTCTTCATCTCCTTTGGTGGTGGGTATTTTTGATTATAAGAGGGGTTTGGGAGCATTGAGCTCTCAGTTCTCCATTTGATTGTTAATTTGATATTCGTGTCCAGATCAGGTCCACAGCATGTATTTGCAAGACACTGGCTGAAGGCTGTGGTGGGGTGGGATTCAGGGAACCCCCAAGCTATGGTAATGAAGTGTTATAGGCCTAAGCACACACATTGAACATGCAGCCACGACACTGGTCTCGTTAGCCTCTGTCTAGTGCCATTTGTAAAGTGCTGGGTGTTTTCTCAGATCACTTCTCAGGTACAGTTGTGCCAGTGGTTCACAGAACCAGTAACTCATTTTCTACAACTAAACAACCAATCAACCATATGCATGTACACACACACACAAGCGCGCGCGCGCGCACACACACGAACATAGGCAGGGAGAGAGAGAAAAATGAATTGCGTTAATGTTAATGCTATCTCTAGGTATGCCTTACTAAAAGGTCCTGCTGTACAGAAAGGTCACGTTAGCCACTGAAACTCTTAATTATTCTTTTCTGTGAATTTGCTTTTTGTAATATGAAGGGATAAAATAGAATAGTAAAATGTAAGAAAAATAAATACTAAAGCAGAATCCCTCTACATTAAAAATTGACAAAGAGCTTTAATTACAACCATGACATGTACCGAGACCTTGAATGTGAGGTTCCTAGCTGTTTTCTGCTACAGCATGCATGATGGATGATGCTCACAGGCAGGGCACATTCCCAGAAGTGTACCCATTGGGTCTCTATGTGATTCCAGGTGTCCTTGAAGTGGCATGAACCCTTTCACTGCAACTCAATAAAGCATGTCAGGGATGTAGTGGTTTAGTTATTTTTTTTTTTTGTAGTTGTATACCCATATCAGCGTTTATTTATTTATTAAAACAATGTCTTCAAACCAAAACTTAATTTTATATTGTAATTTTTAATTTTTACTATTGCCATCTTTCAACTTTTTTTCAGCTGTGCTTAGATTTTTAAACACTTGTACAAAAGCAATATTGTAGTGGCTTAAAATGACATCATTATAAGGCTAATCTTGATGCTGCTTCTGAGATTTGTCTGTTCATGTATTTTTGTGGTGCTGGGGATTGATCCTAAGTGTTATTGAAAAGTGAGCCATCCATAAACTGTAGTGCTTTAACTATTATTAGCAACAGATCACTTGCATATATGTCATAACATGCAGGTAGGTTCCTGCCCCATCACCACAGTTGACAACTGTCACTCTAACACATACTCAGGACTCCTGTCTTTTGGGGATGCTATTGTTCCTATTGTTCTGTGAAGTTAGCAGACACTGCTGTGCTTGGTTTGAAATATTTTTTCTTGGGAATGCTAACATATTAGCCCAATTATCCCTTGCCACTTCACAAATTAACTTTGCATTACCTTTTATCTATGTATGCTCAGGTCTTAACATAAAACTGTGAGGAAATGGGTTAATCTGAGTCTATGGGAGAAGGAATTCTATTACAGAAAACTGGATAGGTAGATGCAATCGATCCCATCAAGCTGAATATTGCGAGAAGTGGCAGAATGCTGATAACTAAGATTTCAATGGACTTTGATTTGAAGCTAGTAGGGTTTGATAGAGTTCAGATGTAGATGACTCTTTATATTTCTTGAGAGAAAGGCTGGGCAAAGTATTCACTATTTGACATAGCAACTCTTATCTGGGCTAAAGATAGCCTCAGGTGGCTCAGGTGTGTTTGTGGGTTCCAGTTTGGGAGGCTTTGCATGGCCTTGCATTATACCAGTGTCCACCACAGCTGCTGTGAGTGACAGCTTCTCCCCCTTGTTCACACTCTGAGTGGACCTGCCCTTGTGGTTGCCAGCGTACCTTGCCCTGAATGGGAATGAAGTTGCTTTGAGTGGAGAATGGTGGGAGAGCTTCTAGAACTTGAGTTTCTTCCCTGTTTCTGTTGCTCTCAATTTTTATTTTATTTTATTTATTTATTTATTTTTTTGCTTGTGGTCAACAGGTTGATAAAACCCAGCATTGCAAGGCATAGAAGGAATTCAATCCTCTTCCACACTCTCAAAGTGAGCCAGTTGGACTATAGAGAAGTGAAGCCCACTCCTTGTCTGAATTAGACATATTTCATCACAGCCAGTGATGCATGTGTGTACACACGTGCACACATATACACTCACACACACACACACCATAACAATAGCTCAATCAAGTCAGCTCTGTGAATGAGTGCAGACATTTTGCCAAGCCTACTGTGAACTGAATCTCCAGGGATTTGGAATTTGGAGTCTTTTCCTTCCTGAACCCTGTCCCAAACACACCCCTTCTATACCATGGAGTGGAGCATGTCATTTCTGGGCCAAGCAAGACTTCTTGATATTCATGGAAGAGGAGTTCAACATGGTGCAGAGCTGAGACATGTCAGTCCTGACAAAAGGAGGTTTGATGAGTTAAGTGTAAATGAATCAGAAACAGATGGATGATATTTTTGTTAAGATACACATCACATGTGTTTTCAAATTAAGAGGGCAAAAGGGGTTTGTGGACAAAACTTTGACAAAAATGCCTTGGGCTCTCCTGGACCCTACAGGACTGTTCATTGAACCCAGAATATGGCCGAGGTCAATGTTCCATCATTAATGGATAACATGCAGCCCATGACCACACACAAGACCTGGAACGGAAATAATCCTAATAAATATGAGCACTCATCAGCCAGGTTTTAAGTTGTCACAAGAATGAAATGTTATGTCATGGAGTGGCACGACATGCATCCCTCACACCAGCAGTTGACTCCAACTTGGGATGTGAAAAGGTCAGAGGTGTTCTCTGCATCTCGTCCCCTTGCTGGGGTCTAGGTGCCCTGAATTCTAGTTTGTTCTCTTTTTCTTTTTTGTCACATCTCTTTACTAATTGAAAGCTGACAGCAAAAATACCCCCAACCACAAATATCTACAAGAAAACGGAGAAAGTCAGGCATACTGAAATACTTTGAGTTTTATGAGCTCTAATAAGGTTAATCAAGGTTCTGGAAAGAATTTTGTTTCATGGTGGACTCAACAAAACAATGAGCTGGGACCTGCAGTGACGGGCCAGAGAGGGAGGCCTGGGGGCCTGACGAACTGCTGGTCAATTTGTGTGAGCCTGTGCCTCAACTGTTTCCATACTGACTCAGTCCGGGTGGAACTTGGGCACTGTCCGTTGCTTGGCCTGCAGGCTGCTGTCAGTCTCCCGTCACTCTGAGTACCAAACGAGCCTCCGCTGAAGTTCTCAACGCTGAGTAATTTCTCAGTGAATTTGCTTTCTGAAGAGTTCTTTGGTGGAGGAGGCTTCCTACCTCATTTCTTTCAGGCAGTGTTACACAATCCCAGCTGGGGTGTGTGGTGGTGGGCAGCAAACAGGAGGGGCTACTCAGCGGGAACAGCAAGAGTGAAAGCAGAATTGAAAGAGGGTGGCGCAGTGTTAATGCTGGTCACCCCAGCAGGATGAACACGGGTAAAGTCTATTTCTATTCCTTATTCCCTGAGAGCCTATTGGATCCATCCCTCCTTCCCTGCAGGTGGGCTCTTAGTGAAAAAGCAAGGCTGAACCAGTCAATAGATTGTGCATCCTGGAAGCTTCCCTTCTTAGAGGAAAGATTATAAACTCTTTAGGCATGAGGTCTATATGTAATCTAGTTTTGTAACCTCAGCACCTTAGTACCACAAATGTTAGAAACTTCTAAGACTGTGGGTCTCCTAGTCCCTGCAGTTTGGTGCATCTGGCATGATGGGGGTCATGGAAGGTTATGATGTCATGTCCTTTCTCAGCCCGTTGACCTTTCTCTTCCTTCCCTTCTCCTGCAGGTGTGTCCTTACAAGCTCACGCTCAATGGGTTTGTAGGGCCCCGCACAACAGTGTTCCATAATGCACTTCTTCCTTATACACCCACCCACAGAAATGTGAGACCTTGAAACGCCACAGTGGAGCTGTACCATCCCTCATTTAACATGTTGTATTCCCTCTGCTCTGGGGAGCTCCACACTTTCCCATTAATGTGGACCAAGTGCTAATGTATCACTGAGCCAGGTCTCCCAGATATCTTACTTCCATGAAATAATGCCTTCAGTTGAAGAGTGACTCCTTTGGTGGGACCTGCAGGCACCAACTGAGGCCCGGGGGCAAGGGGTACTTCCCAAGGCATTTATTCAGTAGGGAAAGAGTATGCAGTATCAGAAAGACATTTGGCTGGAAAGATCTGGGCTTGAACCGGCTCTCCCTCTTACTAGGTGTGGGAAAACAGGCCATTTACATAACTTCCCTGAGTCTGCTGGATACCAGCACTCATCCTTGGGGTTATTGCAAGGGTTAAACGAAATGATGCATCTAAGTTTAGCACAGTGCCAGGCACATGATAAACCCAAGTTGCTTTTCTTTTCTTCCAGGTATTCCTTAGCTGCCACAGCAATCCATTCTTAAAGCCTGCTCTTGTCAGGCACAGTGATTGCACTACAAAGCCAATGCCCTTCTGGGTAAGAATTATTTCCCCATCAGAATAGAAGCCTGGGGCTCTCCACTTCTTAAATAGACTAGCTTACCTGAGTGATGTCTTGCCAACCAGATGTTCTTTGGCCGCTGAGGCAGTCTCCTCGCTGATGCACCAGATCCTTGGCGAATCCTGTATGCACGTCGGGGGTCTTGCTGGCTGCCCCATCGGCAGGGGAGAGGCTTGAGGGTGCCTACTGCACATCCCTGGCCTCCAGTGCTCCCAGCTGTGGGTCCAGCCCCTTGAGCTTCCTTTTCCCAAGAGACAGAGATGCATACTTTCATTCTCTGGAGCAACAGAGGGTGGAGCAGGCCTGAAGTAGGACTCAGAGCCCATCCAGTCCCCTGGAGTGTGAATCTCCGTTGACCGGCTAGCTGCCGCGCTAATAAATATCAAACCCTTCAACAGGAAAATAAATTATTCCCAACCGCTAGGCAAAACAGTCTTGATGAATTGTCGTTTTAGCCAACAGTGTTTAAAGTAAAATCAGTAAAGTGTGAGTAATGACGGCCGAGTCAAAAGTCCTGTATTAAGCACAATGGTCTGAGAGGAGAGGGGACAGCCTGCAGAGAGAAGCGAATGCAAGTTGAACTACAACCAACTCTTGTTCAGAGGGAGAGGGGAGAGAAAGAAAGGGGGGGGGAGAGGACGGACTTAGGATTTATTATCCTATTAGTTTTCCCGTAGGAGCAGCTCTCAGGGTGTCCTGGGCAGAAAGTCAAAATTTCCATTTACCAGAGATGTTTAGAAAACATGCTCTTAAAAGTGGTAACTACCAAGTATTTGACTGGACAACATAAATATGGTTGAATTCTTTCAGTATAGTGAGGAATCTGAAAGATCTACGTTCTTAAAGAGGCTGTCTGGGAAGGATTTCTGGGTGAGGGAAATCTAGAGGATTTTTACTTAAAAAGAAAAAAAAGGGCATGGCAAAGTGATTCGTTACTTATGTGATCTTGTATTTCCGTGTTTATATACTATCCTGTATAATGCAAAGAAAAACCTCACTAATTCCAACCGAATTACAAAAGAATCTGAAAGATGAGAAGTTGAGCGTGATGTGTTAAATGCTGGCTTTGAGTTCCGGAATCACAGTCATAACCATAGGCAGCACATATTATTGTGCTCTTACTAGATTTTGAGCCCTCTGTGGAACATTTTATATGATTTAAGTAGTAAATAACTTTTCTTGGGTCACATAAATGGCAAGGTCACATAATAGACAGGATTGAAACTCAGGACTGGCTGCATCCAAATCTGTACTCTTAACCATTATAAGTATAACCCCTATGATCTATTTAGAAATTTGTTATATTGTAACCTGGCACATAGGATTATTCAACATAAACAATTGTGACAAATGGGTATCCTTTGGGTTCATGTTTTAAGACAGAAATTTCATTAGTAATATTAGTAATCATTAACTTTCATCAGCAAATATTCAAACAGCTAAGGTGCTAGATGATTAAAATGATTTATTTTCAGGGATGTGATGCCTTTGCACCCTCATTTATGATATATATATATATATATGTATATATATATATATATATATATTATATCATCTCTAACTTGGAAGAATTCGAGGCAGCATAGTACATATACATAATATGCAATTATATACATATTTATGTATGTTATATATTTATATATTTCTGTATGTTTTATGTGTACATATTTTTCTTCTTTTATAGAACGGCATGCATCTATTGTGCAATCAGAAGTCAGTCCCTCCACCCTTGCTCTTGACTTCATCTACTCAGCTTTCTCCAAGGGGACTCTCGCCACAAGATCGTCTTGCATCTCTTTTTGGTGTTCGTCTTTTTTCTCTGTAGTGGTCAACTATAAGCTTTTTTGTTTGCTCAGCACCCTTCTTTTGGAAATGATTTCTCACCCACTCCATCTGAATTATGTGGGTGTGCCAATCAAATCTTGTGGCCTGTCTTCTGTATCACAAGAGTGCATACATGAAACAGGATGGCCAGTCAGAATATCCTTTAACTGTCCACCCCAGGGGGAGTCTCCCCAGGTGACCACAGGTTCCAGTCATCATCAGAGGCTTTTTTAACATGGTATCTTTCTTTCAAACACTGCAAGTTCTCAAACCTTGAAGGATTAAAGCTAAATATTGCTATTTATAAATGTACGTGATAGAGCCTGATAATGGGTAATAACTGAGACATGAACGGAGGGAGCGCTGACAAATCAATCAGCTGTTATGCCAGGATACTAGACCTAAATACTGATTGGAATTATCCTGGACTTCATCTCCATGGGGTCAGTATTTACCATCCTAAATTCTCTCCATTTCTCTGAGCCCTGAACAAACCAATTTTTGGTACAAATTTCTAAACAAGTGCAGGTCTTGGTTGCAAGAAGTTTAACAGGGATAGATTTATTGTTCATGTTCTTGGTTACTAAATTTAGCAGAAATACATTTATGGAAAGATGTTTGGTAGTCCAGCAGGACCCCAAGAGTAGACAATGGACTAGGGTCAAGGGAAACTTGTCCACAGAAAACAGCCAATGGCTTCCTTCAGGGACTGGGTATCATCACCAGCATTGCAATTAGACTTTTGTTGCCCCTGCCACTCCTATGTGGTTGGATGAAAATCCTCTAATTATCTGTACTTTATTTGTCAACTCAATCACAATCAAAGTCTTGGGGGGCAGAAACCTGTTGTTTCTCTCCTAGTCACACATTGCCTCTGATTCCTCTTAAATAGCTTTGTATTAATGTTCACCGGCACTACTGATAAATGGTTTTCTTCTCTTACAGCGTCTTTTGCTGTCAGGTTAATGCTAGCCTCATAAAATGAATTGCAAAATATTTTATTCATTTCTATTTTCTTTTTTAAATTTTTTATTCATTCGACATAGTCTTACATATTGGAGGGAATGGTTGTTACATATTCTTGCATTTAGGGATATTGACAAAGTAAGTTAATGCTGATCCTAGTCTAAGATCTCCCCACTTTGACAACTCCCTGCTCCTACATTTCACCTGCTTTACCTCCATGTTATGGCTAGAACTAAGCCTCCACATGTGTATTAAATTTTGAATTTTCTGATCCTCTCCCTGCCTGCCTATGTGTATTTGGGCTTCTTATTTTCTGAAAACAGTTCATATATAATTGGTATTAATTCTTCTGAATGCATAAGAGAACTTACCAGTGAAACTATCTGGACCTGGATGTATCTTTTGGAAGACTTCAAATTAACAAATTCAAACATTTAAAAGATAAAGGACTATTCATCTTTTCTATTTCTTTCTGTTAGTTTTGATAGCATCATTTAAGAAATTTGCCTATTTCATCCCAATTGACAAGTTAATTGGCAAAAAGTTCACAATATTTCTTTATTATGTTTGTTTATTTATTTATTTATTTATTTTTTGGTACCAGGATTGAACCCAGGGGCACTTAGCCACTGAGTCACATCCCCAGTCCTTTTTATTTTAAGACAGGGTCTTGCTGAGTTACTTAGAGCCTTGCTAAGTTCCTGAGACTCTCTTTGAACTTGCAATCCTCTTGCTTCAGCCTCCTGAGTTGTTGGGATTACAGAGGTGTGCCACTGAGCCCTGCTGGTGTTGCCTCCAGAGTGGTTGGGGTTACAGGTATGCACCAACACACCTGGCTCTTTATTGTATTTAGAGTATCTGCATGGTCTCTTGTGATGACCCTCCTTTCCTTGTCAATATGTTTAGAAGTTTATCATTATTGATCTTTTAAAGAAATATCTTTTGGCATTATTGACACTATTGTATTTCTTTTTTATTTCACTAATTTCTATTTTTATCTTTATTTTGCTTACTTTGGGGTTCATTCAATTTTACTTTTATCAGTTAGTTTAGATGATAGATTTGAGGCCCTTTCTTCTTTTCTAATAAGTTTTAACTGATACACATTTCCTTCTAAATACTGTTTTGATTCATTCCATAAATTTTGATGTTTTCATTTTCATCCATTTAAAAATATTTTTTTCTCTTGTACATTCTTTAAGATATCATGTTTTTTTTAGAAATGTGTATTAATGTTCAAGTATTTGGGTATTTTCCTATAAACTTTCTATTATTGATTTCTAGTTTTATTCCTTCGTAGACAGAGACTATAAATTTCATAAATTCAGCCACTGTAATATATATTGAGCTTTGCTTTGCATTCCAGAATATGATCTATTTTAGTAAATATTTCTGAAGCACTCAAAATATGCTTTAAGCTGTTTGGGGGCAGAGTGATAAATACCTGTTACATTGAGTAGTTTGATAACATTTTTGACATCTTACATAACTTTACTGATTTTCTGTCTATTTGTTTTGTCAATTACTGGGAGAAGATTGTTGGAAATTCCAGGTATAATTAGAGATTTGTCTACTTTTACTTTTAACTCTTGTAGTTTTTACTTGATGTACTTTAAGATTCTATTTTTAATATACACATTTAGGATTATTATATATTATCATTATAACACAGACATCCTTAGCCATTGTGATATTTCTTATCCGATATTAATATAGATATTTTAACTTAACATTTTTTTTTAAAGAGAGAGGGACAGTGAGAGTCAGAGAAAGAGAGAAACAGCTTTCTTTAGTTTTTCACATGGCCTTAGTTGCTCTAACATAACACTTAGTTGTGTACGTGGTGCTGGGGTTTGAACCTGGGTCCT
Source organism: Aplodontia rufa (assembly GCA_004027875.1). Lineage (NCBI taxonomy): Eukaryota > Metazoa > Chordata > Mammalia > Rodentia > Aplodontiidae > Aplodontia > Aplodontia rufa. The sequence goes on along the minus strand of PVKS010020460.1, from coordinate 14,571 downwards.
CGTGCTTGCCCGGCAAGTGCCAAAACCGCTGAGCCACCGCTCCAGCCCTAACATTTGTTTTTTTTTAACTTTCTTTTGGAAATGAGGCAAAACTACTTCTGTTTACAGAGACATGATATTGTGCATAGTATACATAAAGCAAAGCAAAACAAAACAAGAAAGCAACTAATAATACAGATAGGTCACCAGATAAAATATTCAAAATTCAATTATGTTTGTACACATGAACAATGAACAATCTGAAAATGAAATTGACTATTAGTCCATTCATTATAGCATCAAAAAAAATAAAATACTTCGGAATAACTAAAAAAGATGTGCACGACTTTTTGCTAAGAAAACTTAAGGAAAAATTAAATAGAGTCATTCTATGTTCGTGAATTATAAAACTTAACTGCCAAGAACATAATTCTCTGTAAACTGACCTATATATTCAATAGCCCCTATTAAAATCACAGAACATTCCTTTGAAGAAGTTAACCAATTATTGCAAAAATATACGTGGAAATGCAAAGGACTCACAACAGCTAAATAAATTTGGAAAGAACAATGTCGAAGGACTTATCCTGTCTGAAATGAAAACAATTATAAATCTATGGTGATGATGACTGGGTTATAGAGGCCAAAGATGGACATAGAACTCAATGGACCAGAATGGATTCTGAAAATAAACCTTAATTTTATGGTCAATTGAGTTTTTGCAAAAGTGACAAGGAATTTAAGTGGGAGAAATGGTAATCTTTTCAACCAATGATGTTGGGTAGCCAATGTAACAAACAACCCTATACCCTTACCTCATTCCACACTAAAAAATTCACCCAAAATGGACCCCAGATCATTTTTGTTTTTATACAAAATGTAAAGGGACCTTAACTTTTTCATCCAGTCTGATAATCTATGTTTTTAAAGTGGCTAATAAATAAATAAATCATTGTTTATTCACATTAAATGAATTAAAGTTAGACTGAAATCTACCACCTTGCTCTTTCTTTTCTGCTCATTTCTGTTTCTTCTTTGTTCCTTCTCCACTCATTTCCTGCCTTCTTTATATTGTTTAAGATTCTACTTTATACTCAAGATTAGCTGAATAGCTACATTTTTAGTGTGTGCTTTTCTTAGCATGCAATATACATGTTTAACTTACTGCCATTTAGTTTAAAAGTTTACTTATTCTTCCATTTTCCTTCTCCTTTTATGCTATTATTATCATACATTTTACTTTATAGATGCTGTCAGTGTTTAGATGAAAAAAATTATCACCTTTTAAGGAGGCAAAAAATGAGAAAAAGTTTTTTATATGTACCCACACACTAATATTTTTGGTGTTTTCATTTCTTTGTGTATATCTAAATTTCCTTCTAGTGTTATTTTCTTTTTGCCTGAAGAACTTCCTTTGGCATATTTTGTAATTCAGGTATGATGGATATTAATTATCTTTCTTTTTATTTTTTTGCTTGAAAAGTCTTTACTTTGTCTTCATTTTTAAAATATGCTTTTATTAAAGAAGCCTACACAATTTTTTCATTCTAGACTCTAAAGATGCTGATCATGTGTCTTGTGTCTTGAATAATTTTGATGAGAAGTTTGCTGTCATTCTTATTTTTGGATCTTTTTTCACCCTGGCTATTTAAAAATATTCTCCTTAATTCACTTTTAATAATTTGATTTTAATGTATCTTAGTGTGGTTTTTTTGTTTCTTTTTCTTAGATTTCATTGCAATTTATTAGATTTATGGGGTTTTTAGTCAATTTTTTTGTTGCTGTGACCGAAACACCTGACAAGAACTACTTTGAGGAGGAAAAGTTTATTTGGGGCTCACAGTTTCAGAGATCTAAGACCATGGATGGGTGACTTGATTGTATTGGGCCTAAGGTGAGACAGCGTATCATAGGGAAAGGGGCCAGCAGAGGAAAGCTGCTTCGTTCATGGTGGGAGCAGGAAATTGTGGGGAGGGGCCACAGGGAAGATGCAACCCTTCCAGGGCATTCGTTCCTCCAGTGACCCACCTCTTCCAGGCATGTCCCACCTGCAAACATTTATCATTCAGTCAGATGATTCAAATTGGGATGCACTGATTAGATTATAGCTGTCACAATCTAATCATTTTACCTCCAAAACCTCCTGTGTTAACACAGGAAATTTGGAGAATGTCTTATCCAAACCACAATATTCTGTTCCTGGGCCTCCAAAGCTCATGTCTACTCCTACTGCAAAATTCATTTAATCCATTTCTATGATGAATTTTAGCATTATCCAAAAGTCCAAGTCCAAAGTCACCAGAGACTCAAGGCACAACTGTTATCTGTGAGCCCCTATAGAAGTCAAAAGCAAGTTAAATATATCCAAAATACAGTGGCACAGAGTAAGCACTCCCCTTCCGAAAGGGATGAATAGGAACACAGAAGGAAGGGATAGGAGCAAAGCAAGACTGAAACCCAGCTATGCAAACAGGTGGCCTAATTGTGTGTAGAGCATTTAGGACACATGGCTGTGAGATAGGATTTCCAAAGGACCAGGGCATCCCTGCCCCTTTGGCTTTGCTGGTTGCAGTGCACATGCCTCTCTTTTAGTTTGACACTCTCCGCAGCCAGCAGCATTTCTCGGGAGACAGTCCAAGTTATTGGCATTTCTCAATTCTGGGAGTATCATCAACTTTACCTTCACAGCTTTACGTATTGCCCTCTCAGGGTGGCCTGCTGAAATTGCGACCCTGCTGCACTTTGCCTGGCTTCCTAGACCTTCCTCTGAAATCTCGGTGGATGCCTCCATTACTCCTTAACTTGAACATGCTGCATTCCTGCAAAACCAGCACTATATGGATGGCACCAAGGTCTGCTGTCAGCTTATACAAAATTCAGGATGCTGAGGAATTAAGGCTGCAGCAACCTCTGAGTGTCTGCACGGTTTGACATGGTGAAACAACTTCCTTGGTCCCCTTGTGTGAGCAGGGTGTTCTCATAACCTCTGCTTAAAGGACTTTCCCCTTCTGCATCATTGAGCCTGAAATGCATGTGGTCTTGCGAATTCCTGAGATGCCCTCATGTCATCTTTCCTGTTTCCTATATGCAAAGTACTTAGCATTTCTCTAGGTGCTATATAATCTTTTTAACAAACATGCTTTTTTGACCCCCAACTTTCATGTGCTTTTCTGGTCAAACTGCAAGTTTTTCAAAATCCTGTAACCTGTTCCCATTTCTCATGGTTATACCTGCCTGAAAGCTCCCTGATATATCTGTGCCACTGACTGAAAGCTGTGCTGCTTTGAAACTTTTTCTGAAAATAATTGGCCCATTGCTTTTAAATTTACCCTCACACAAAGTCCCATGACATGGACATAATATAGCTATGTTCTTTGCCAGAATATAATATGAGTGGCCTCTAATCCAGTTCCCAACAGAGTCCTCATTTTCCTCTGAAACCTCATGAGCATAGTTCACATTCCCACTGACATTCTGGTCTTTTAAGCTTCCACCAGAATTGAGCATTAAGCTCTATTTGCAACATTCTAAAACTTTCAGCTTGCATCTGTATACATTTCAAAATTCCTCCTTCAAACCAGCTCCAAAGACTTCTGAACCACATGATCAGGTAAGTCACAACAACCACCCCACTTCTATTTTAGTTAGCTTTTTCTGTTGTTGTTGTTACTGTGATCAAAATGCCCAGCAGAAACAACTTAGAGGAGGAGAAGTATTTGGGACTCACAGTTTCAGAGGTCTCAGTCTAAGAACTGCTGACTTCATTGCTCTGGGTCTAGGATCAGGCAGCATATTATGGGGAAATAGCCCAGAAGAGGAATGCTATATAGCTCATGTTGGGGTCAGGAAGCACTGTGTATGAGGAATGTACCCTTCCAGGGCACTCCCCAAGTGACCTACCTCCTCCAGTCATGCCCTACCTGCCTAAAGTTACCACCTAGCCAGTCCATTTAAGCTCAGAAGGACTACTTAGGTTACAGCTCTCATAATGTAATCATTTTACCTCTGAACATTCCTGCATTAACATAGGAGCTTTGGCGGGGGGACATCTCATATCCAAACCATAGCATGGGATCTATAATTTTAATCAAATTTGAAATAATTTTAGCTGTTCTCTTTAGAAATATTTCTATTCCCTCCCCCTACTTTTGGACTCCAGTTATGTGTATATTATGTATGTTAACAGAACCCACATGATCACTGATGGTCTGTTTTTATTTTCATTATTTATTTCTCTCTGCTTTTGAAAAGCAGTTTTTATTGCTATGTCTTCAAGCTCATTGATTTTTTCCCCTCTGCAGTGTTTATTCAGTGCATTTTAATTTTAAGATACTGCAATTTTAATATCTAAGAATTCAAATATATTCCATAGATGGCCAATTCTGTTGCTCTGGGCCCAAGGTGAGACATTACATCATGAAGGAAGAGTTCAGCAGAAGAAAGCTGCTGCTCAGTTCGTGACGGGGACAGGAAACACAGAGAGAGGAGTGAAGGAACCACAGGGAAGATACACCTCCTCCAACCATGCCCCTCTTACCTAGAGGTAGCACCTAGTCAGTCTGATCAAATCTGATCGTTTCACCTCTTAACATTTTTCCATCAACACAGGAGTTTTTGGGTGACATCATATATACAAACCATAATGCATTACTTTCTTGCTCTGGTCATTTTTTTTCTTTGTTTCAAGGTCCTTATCTGTTAATTCTATCTATTTAAGTTCTTTGTGTGTTTCTATTGGTTGATTTTTTTCCTCCTCTTCGGTCATTTCCTTTATGCTCACATGGCAATTTTTGTTTGGATACAGGACATTCTGACTTTATACAGTGCTGACTTTATAGTATGTCTTAAATGGTGGTGGAATTTATTTTGATGTGTAATTAAGTAATCTAATTGGATTATTTTGAAGCTTGCTTTTAAACATTTTTCTTGGTGTTTTTCTAGAGAAGACTTTATTCTAGAACTAATTTAATTCTAGTACTAAGTGAAACTTTGTCCGGAGTATTTGATAAGAGGTTCCATCTGTTACCAGGTCTTCACTTCTCTGGAAAAAACCCCAAAGATTTAAATTTTGTGTGACTTCTAGGATTTGTTTAGCCTTCTGCTCTGTGGTGGGTCTTTCCCCCAGTCTTGTTTGGTTTCCTCTCACGTAAGAACTGAACTGCTTGAGTTAGGCTCAGGTGGAACCTCTGTATACCTTCAAAGTGCTCTCTCTCTCTCTCTCCCTCTATCTCTGAAAATCTACCTAAACTTCAGTTCTCTTCCCCACAAATTTCTAGCTGTGTTGGTCTCCCAAAACTCCAGTTTTTCTCTCCCCAGTTTAGCAAGAACATTAAGCTCTGTTCAGGACACCCATTTCTGCACTTTGGGCAGTAAACAGTACAATTCTACGGATCGCTTTGATTTCCTTTTTTCAGGGTCATTGTCTTTGCTGCCTATTGTCCATTGTCTGAGAACTTTTTATATGTATTTGTCCAATTTATGTCCATTTAGGATGAATGAAATCTATTTGTTATTCCATCATGTTTAGACACAAAAGATAACATACGCTTTTTTTTTAAATTGAATTTCTTCCTAAAATATTAAGTTCCCAAAGAAGAATTAGTGGACCAATGATTATAAACATTTTTAAAACTTTCCAAGAAAAATCTCTCTTCCTTTTTCTGGGCTCAGAATGCATATATTTGTTTATTAAGATGATCTATTTGTCCTTCTATGAGTTCATTTGATCTAGGTTATCAAACTTGTAGGCACCCAATTTTTCATAATATTCCTTTATTATCTTTCTAATTATTCTGGTACTTATGGTTTCAGAGGTCTCAGTCCATACAAGGCTGGCTCCATCCTCAGGACTTAAGGTGAGGCAGAACGTCATGGCAGAAGAAGGTGGTGGGGGAAAGTATCTGGGGACACGGAACCTGGAAGCAAAGAGAGCTCTGCTCAACAAGGACAAAGCATATACCCAAAAGCCATGCCCACATGAGCCCCCTCTTTCAGCCACACCCTACTTGCCTGCAGTTACCACCCACTTAATCCCTATCAGGATTAATGTACTGATTAAGTTAAGGCTCACATAACCCAATCATTTCATCTCTAAACTCCCCAGCAATGGTTCAGACATGAGCTTTTGTGGGACATCTCATATGTGAACCGTAGCAATACCAATGTGATTAGTAGTGAGGAGCACCTTCATTGCTTACATTAGTGATTTATGCTTTCTTTCTTCTTTCCTTAGTCTAGCTAGAGGTTTATGAATTTGACTTATCTTTCAAAAAACAAACTTCAGCTGTGTTGATATTTTCTATTGATATGTTTTCAATTTCATTGATTTTTCTCTAATTTGTATTTTATTTATTCATTTAGTGGTATTGGGGATTGAACTCAGGGTCTCATGTAGACAAGGGAAATGCTTTACCACTGAGCTATATCCCCAACTCTAATTTTTATTTCTTTTCTCTTGCTTGCTTTGGATCTAATTTGCTCTTTTTTCCTAGTTTCATAAGAAGGAAGCTTAGATCTTCATTCTTTAATATATGCATTAAACGCTATCAATTTTCCTGTTTAAGTGCTGCTTTCTTTGCATTTGTAAAATTTTGATAGATTGTATCTTTATTTTTCATAGATGTAAATATTATTAAATTTCTTTTAAGACTTGTTCTTTGATCCGTATTTTATTTAGAAGTATATTTTTAATATCCAAATATTTTGGTATTTTCTAGCTATCTCTCTGTTTTTGATTTCTAGTTTAATTCCATTGTGGTGTGAAAGCATGTTTTGTGTATTTTCTTGTATCAAGTTTGTTAAAGTGTGTTTTATGGTTCAGAATGTAGTCTGTGTTGATTCCAAGAGCTTGAGAAGAAGGTATATTCTGCTATTGTGGAAAGAAGTAGTGTATAGACAGCAATGAGACTAAATTGATTGATGGTGCTGTTCAATATAACCACGTCCTTACTGAATTCTGCTTGCTCTGTCAGTTACTGCCAGAGAGATGTTTGAGTCTCCAAGAAGATGCAACTTATTTGGATCAGTTTAATTTTCAAACTTTACGTTCCAGAATTTCACTATGATAGGTCAGTGTTGGTTTATAAAATTTATCCTGTTCAGGACTTGGTAGATTATTTTAACATGAGGACTCATCTGCACTTTGGGATTTTATCTATCATTTCATGAGCTAGAGTCGCCTCTTTATTGCTCTATTTTTCCAGTGACAATTCTGTTGTTTTTTTCATTATAAGCAAATTACTTAGTCCAAATTTCCACCCACTTATTTGCTCCAGGAAATATATTGCATTTCCAGTTCAACAATTTTCTTTTCCAATGTTTCTTTTGAGCAGTTTGGTTTCAAAATCATTTTTCTGTTTCATATATGTAGTAACCAACTTTATCACTCTGACGTTATTAATTTTGCTGAATTAATCAATTTTAGCATTAACTATATTTTAATATTAATATTTAAATATTAATTGCATTTCCCCATAAAATGTGTGTACAATATGTCTGAATTTTGAATCATTCATTTAAATCATTCTGTAATTATGTAAGAGCTTATTTTATCATCTGTTGAGTTTTTATTGCTTGCTGGTTTCTTGTCTTATTCAACAGTGTTTTACTGAAGTACCTCCCATTTGAGTTACTTCTTCTTTATGATAGAGTTTAAAAATTTTTTTCGTCTTTTCTTTTTTGGAACTGGGAATTGAACCCAGGTTGTTGGACATGTGACATAAGCACTTTACCACTAAGCTATAGCCTAACCCTCTTTATGATAGGTTTTAATGAAAAGAGAAGTAAGTTTTTTTTGTCCATCATCACATTTCTTTTTCCTTGTAAACAATCAGCATTTTCTTAGATTTCATATATATACTTATAATGCAATTACAAAACTTCAGGGCAGAAAATTCATTTTTACAATTTTTAAGAGTATTGTTTAACTGGATGACTAATCTCTCTTTATATTTAAAATAAAAAAATACTGATAGTAATAATTAGATTTTAAAAATAAAAGCTCCAAATGTTTTCCTTATGAGTTTATTCCTGTTTTATTGTTTCTTCCTAAATACAAATGGAGTCTGGATCTCTATTTTTCTAAAAATAACATGATTTAGGTAGTTTTTGCCAGTACAAAGGAGTGACACTGATTTGTCATAATTCAGATCAAACTTCCTTCACTATTTTACCTCCTAAATTTCCATGACTTCCTATAAAGAAATTAGTTTTAGTTTGAAGATTTTTGATGTGGTCATTTTATTAGGTTTAAAAATACTATACCATTGTTGCATTTCTGAAATAATAAGTATTGGTTGTGTTTTTCTTTTAAATTTTTGCAGTTTATATTTCAGTTAAAATAGCAATTAAAATTTAGAGGTTTTTTAGTTAGGAAAATGAAAATGTCTAAGTATAATACAGTTCTTTTTGTTAATTCTTTTTAGAATATTTTGCTGTGTATTTTTTGTTTCTTGGTTAGTAAGTGAACATAAACCTTTTTTTAAACTCCTGTGTTTATGAATAACTTATAGCTTCTATCACGACATCATAATCTTCTTTCTACTACAACAATTTTTTAACAAAATTTCCTAATTTTATATTTTAAATGATTCAATATTTTTGAGCTTCATGTACTTTTCTAAATTTATACGTGGACTTAAGTAATGAAATAGTAGATTTAATGAGCGATTTAAATAATTTTATATTCTATATTTGTTTGTCTATTTTGTGTTTTTTAAAGTAGAACATCCACATTTTTCCTTTCAATTACGGATTTTGGTGGTCTGTAGTATTTTCTTTTTCATATTAGAATAATTGAAAAGTTCATTGACCTAAACTTTCCATGGCTTATGATTAATTTTGAATAGTTCATAAACATTCTTAATTTCAGTAGTCATTAACATTATTATAAATCAACCAAAATTACTTTTGCAAATATTTAATGTCTAATATTAGTGCAGACCTGTATGCTTAAGCACGATCAGTTTGGTCTCTTCTCTGGGGTAACATTTTCTTTTGTGATTCCCCCTTTCTTCTATTCATCATTCGCTTAATCTGACATTCTTTTGCCTTCATTATTTTTGATTTATTTTGTTCTACTTTTGTTTCAACAATCACTGCAATTAGATTCCTCAGCAATATCAGTCTCCTTTTTTATTCTGTTACATATTCCTTATGTATATTTATTCCATACATGTTCTTGTCCTATCAGAATCAGTGCCCCATCTTTTCCTATTAACATGCTTATTTTTAAAAAGGAAAAAAGGAGAGTTGGCTGCACAGGACACCACTCATCTTCTTCTGAATCAGCTTCTCTATTTCAGGAACCTGACCCCAGGGCTTGCTGAGCTTCTTCCTAATGCCTATATGATCTCTGCAGAGAAGGTATTCTTAAGTTTCTAAAAGATTATCCTTTGAAAAATTTTGTGCTTATCTGCAGTTTAAACTTTGGCTATTGGCAGCAGTTCTAGACTGGGCTTTTTTTTGTCTTCTTCTTCAGAATTCTGAAGTTCTAACTCCATTATTTTTGGATAATAGGAAAGAAACTGGAAGGGATTTTAATTGTGACCCATTGACAGGGTGAAATCTTTATTCTTAGAGTTTAAGAATTTTTATAGTCACATTTGAGAATGAGTTTATTTATTTATTTAACTTGAGAAACTGATAATTCTTATCATCTATTAATTAGTATTCTTTTAATTGGTTCTTTTAAAAATTCTAGATTTGAAAACACTGTATCTTCATTATTAATTTTGCCCTTCAAGCCTTTTTATTAGTTTACATGTTGGATTTCTGGTCTCTGATCTTCCACATCTTTTAAGATTTTTGTTATTCTTTTTGTTTTCATATGAATTCTATTCCTTCAACCCCCAAGAGTGTGTAAGATTTTCAAAATCTTGTAAAGTGTTATTCCTAGGGGATTTATATAATGGCAGATGTTGATTTAGTTGCTATTATAGTTTCATTCTTTTACTTTTGACTTATAAAAATCTCTTTAAAAATACTCTTTTCCCCTCCTTTTAATTTACTTTTTGTTCCTGATGAAGTAGAGAATTTAAGCACAAAGGAATCCTAACTGACCTGTGGGAGAGCAGCATTTGAATCCATTCTTCCTATCTTTCAGCAATTTTCCCAGGTTAAACTTTCTCAGCTCCCATGACAAAGTCTGTGTTGTTCCTGCTAGGAAACAGCAGATGCAGCATGATGCCTTCAGAGTTAGGCCCCTTACAGCCCCCATACCTTCATCTGTCATAAAGACCCCTGGCTTGCAATTTACTGATGCCCATCTAGGAACATGGAGAGAAAAGAGTTTGCATCTGGACAGAAAATGGCTTATTTAGAAGGGTGACAATACTCAGCACTCTGAATTGAAACAGGTGAGCTTCCTACCTTCTGTGGGAGCAGAAGGGCAGTTGGGATGTGCAGGGTAGAAACGCAAGCCAGCCCTGTTCAGGCAGAATGGGGTGGGGGTGGTCTGTGAACCCTGGCCACCACTTTTGGAAAGCTCCAGGAAGCTGGTCAGGCTTGGCACACTGAGAGCTGCAACCCTGAGACTGGAAAGTGAAATGAGCTGCTTCTTACAAGGCCTCCAGTGAGGCATGACTCAGACATGACACTGCCTGGCTTGGGTTCATTTGTTCTCTCTGCTGTTTCTGGAAAGCCAACATTTTTGACACATGGATAAAGCTGGAGAAGACTGGAGTTTTCTGAGGTAATGAAAATCATCCAGGACCCTTTGAAAGGACCCAGGCCATGTTATAACATGAAGAGATTTTTAAAGCAGATTTTTCAGCAGTGCTGTTTAAAGTGTGGTCCCTAGATCTGACACACCCAAGAAATTGTTAAAATATGCAAATGCTTGCACCCCACCCCAGACCTGATGAATCACAAACTCTGAGGGCTGGGTGTTAACAAATGCTCCTCCTGGTGGTTCTGATGTAAATTCACGATTGAGAACCACTCCTTTAAACTAGCTCCCATTGGGTGGGGACAATAGATCAACTGGAAGACTAGGTTGCGTTTTATCCACTTCAGAACTATACAGCTATTATTGTGGCAAAATAAACAGCAACGAAAATCATGGGCTTCATTGTTTTTCAAAGCATTATAGCTATGTGGATTGACTCTTCTTGATGATTTTTTTAATATTTATTCAACAAGTATTCAACAGCTGCTGAGCTGTAGAGAAAAGGAGGAAGAGGAGGAGGAGGAGAAGGACAAGGGTGAGGATGAGAACCAAGCGGAGGAGGGGAAGGAGGAAGTAAGGAGGAAGGAGGAAGTAGACAGGAAGAAGAAGGAAGGAGAGAGAGGAAAAAAAGAAGAAAATAGAAAAAGGAAAATAAAAGCATGTATTGACCAGGGAAGACCCAAGATTGTCTACCTGAGTATGCTTCTGCCTGGGCTCAGCAAACGTTATCAGTTCACTAAGACAGAAACGAATGCTCCTGTGAGAGGGGCGTTGTCATGACTGAGAAATCAAGGGATGGCTTCCTCTGTGAAGCCCAGATGTCTGGTGATCCTGCGGCCTAAGCAAGTTGGTAAGATTAACCACCACATGCATCTTTCACTGGGCTTTCACTGGGCTCATGACTGCTTATGATTCCTATTTCATAGCGAGGCTGGAGGAGGATAACCTGCTTGATTCTCCTGTGTCTGTTCTGCCAGCCACCAGCATAGCTCAGGCTCCTTCTCAGCACTCTGCCGCTGAAGTGAAATTGCTTCCCTGTATCCCGTCTTTTCTCAACAAGAACAGTTTCTGGTCCAGGAGGAGGGTTGTTAAGGAGAAGACGATGGGGATGTGTGTTCAGTAACGTTTCAAGATTAGTTGGCAGAGAGTATGGAAGGCATTGGAACTTTGTCAGGGCAGGAGAGGGGTTGGAGACGAAATGTCAGTTCTAGAGTCTCTAGGTCATTATCCACAGATGCATTTCATTGTTGAGAATGTGAAACATCATGTGTAGTAAATGTGTATTGTAGTAAACTTTTTTTTCAATTTGCTAATGAAATAGATTTTACATAATTTCTTTTTAATAATAACTCTATCCTCTATTTCTATAGTTAAATTTAGCTGTTTATTTATTAAATTATTTTCATTTTTCCCCTTCCAAACAATTAAGATTACACGTATATTACTATTCACCTTTGAAAGGTTGGAAAATTCATTAATTCTTACTCAAATACTTACTGGTACTTTACTGAAAAGTAGTAGTACACAGTGTTAAGAGATGGACTCTTGGGCCAGGCTTCGACTCTACCTCCCTCTAGCTGTGTGACTTTAGCCAATTATTTAACCTCTTTGGTTCAGTTTCTTCATTTGTAAGTAGGTTGTTACAAATGAGTATTATGTGAGAAGCACTCGGAGCAGTGTCTGGCCCATATGAAGGTATCAAAGTGTCAGCAGTTTGTATCATCACTACAGGGAAGGCCTGATCTACATGCCAGAGACAGGGACGGAAACAGACAAAATTCCTATTTCCTTTGCTTTTGTGAAATTCACATTCTATTGGGAAGATAGACACCCATCTTTACTGGTTTTTAAATAAGCCATTTTAGCTAAAAATTTCATTTCTACAATAGAACAAACATGCATGTATTCAAAATCAAAATACAGGGGCTGGAGCGGTGGCTCAGCGGTTACAGCGCTTGCCTGGCATGCGCAAGTACACGGGTTCAAACCCCAGCACCCATTACACAACTAAGTGTCAGAGCAACGAAAGCCATGTGGAAAACTCAATAAAAATTGACTCTCTCTCTCTGTCTTTCTGTCCTTCTCTCTTTTAAAAAAATACATCTAACCACAGTAGTAATCAAGATCTATAAAACAATTGAACATTTTTGTTTATCAAAAATGAGGAAAAAATAGTGTTTGTGAGGTTGTGGGGAGAAGAGATTATGGCACTCTGTCGAGGGTCCAAACTTTTCTAGAGGTCATCCTTGGTTGCCCACCCAGTCCCTCCACTGTTCTTGTCATCTCTACTTTGAAATTCCGATTCCTCGGTGTCGATTCCAGTGTGGGTCACCAGGGCTGGGCTCCAATAGTCTGGCTCTCTTTCCTTCCAGACGTCTCAGGATTGTACTTTCCTGTCTGGTGATCATCAAGTATAGCTGTGTGTCTTTGATTGATGGAAGATGATAAAATGTGTGGTGGCATGTTTTCCATACTTTTCCTTCACCTCTCTGCCTGACAATGTTCCAAGTAAAGGGTGCTTCGTTTGCTAGGGTCTCGAAGTGAGCATGGTCATGGTAGGGAGCAAAGCCCTCAGCAAGTTATTAAAGGATAAGCAACATCAACCAACCACCTAGTCAATCCTATTGTTTTAAGCTACTGAGATTTTGGACTTACCTATTACTACAGCATTGCCTATCCTATCCTGACTGATAAATCAAGACAATCAGAGTTTTCTATGATGCAGACGGCATCAGTCTGTTTTCTGTTGCTAGTACACAGTACCACAGTCCTCAGATTCTCCTACTGAGGAAGTTCTAACTGCAGAAAACTGACAATTCAGGTCATTGGTAACTTATATTTTTATGGCTAATTAGTAAATTGACCACTGCCCAAGCTGAAGCACCATAGAACGCATAGACCAAGTGGAATTTCTGGAATTGCAGAGCCAACCCTGAATGACCTATAGTGACCTTGGTAGACACTGTTCAAGGTGGCATGACCCAAGGGGCCATGGGGCTCTCTTGATGAGCTATTTATCTCCTTTGCTATAGATGTAAGAGAGTTAAATGATAGTTTGTTAAAAATGTGTTAAAATTCTCGTTAGTTGAGATTTGGTTGTAGGGATAACTATATTCATTTTTGAAGTGTTCCTTATTCATCTCTTTATTTGATTATTTGTGCAACACATTGTTTATCACTATGTCCTGGGCATTTTCTTAGATACAGGGAACATAACCACCAATAGAGCATAATCCCTGCCCACCAGGATCTCAGTCCAGTTGGAAAGACTCTATTTTAAGCAAATATTCATATGCTATGTTAAGTACCATAATAGGATTATGGAAAAAAACATAGTTGTGTACATAGCAAAGCCTTAATTGTGTACATAGCCAAGTCAGAGAAGGCTTCCCAGGGGAGGTGGTATTTCAGCAGAGACTGGAAGCCTGGTCAGGAGTTTGATAGACAGATGGGATAATCAAAAATTCTGCAGACAGAGTGAAGGACATCTTCAAATAAGTGTTCAGTCAGAAGGAATAGAAGGTATTTCTAAATTTAGGTTGGGGAAGAGAACTGAGGAAGACTGATGAAGCTGGAAAGGCAGGCAGGTGTCAGATGAAGGGTTTTGTACACCAGGAGCCCTTGAAATATTTCCCAGGGAATGTCATGCATCACATCACATTGGTCTGATTGCAGGAAGAGTGGATTGTATGGGTATGGGCCTGGCATCAGAAAGACCAGTTGGCATCCTCTTCCCAAGGTCTGGTTAAAGACGAAGTATTAGAACTGAGGCAATAAATATAAGAAGGGGAAGCTAACATAAGATTCAAAGAAAATTAAGGCAGGAGAGGTGTCAGAGAGCTAGGACCAGGGAGAATCTTTTATTATCTTATATGAGAGTGCTATTACCTTTAATAAAGGTTAAAAAGGAAGAGAAAGAGATTTTT
>PVKS010020459.1:0-36780 GCA_004027875.1 Aplodontia rufa | reverse complement strand
GTCCTAAATGATGAACATGTTAGGTAGGAAATGCAGAAAATCTAAAAGAAGAAACACTGTACTATTATAAACTACAAAGAAGTCCATAAAAAGGCAAAATTGTAAGTGTGTATTCGTTTTTTTCTTTAAATGGAGGAATCACCATTTGTTCATAGAAAGCAAAGTAGGAAATCTGAGTAGACATATTAATTAATTTTATGTACTAGGTACTGAACAGCACAACAGGTGACTTTATCTTCCATCACTAGACATAGTAAATGACACTAGAAATACAACTCAATTCTTATTTTTATGGAAAAAAGTCTTTAAAAACTGCATAAGCCTTCAATGCATTTTTTCTTGTCTGATGAAGTAGATGAAGTGTGATGAAGTATTTGTGAAGACTGGTAAAATAGAGCTGTGCTAAAATCACTAATATTTAATATTGAATAAGAAACGTAAAACTTGCTCCATGTGACTTTCATTTTTTCATGGAACTCACTGTTTTATGCCAGAAAACAGGCTGTAGGAACTGACCTTGTTGATGTATTTCAGGCTTTTTCTTCCTATTTTCAGCTGACCTCTCAAGGATCTCTTCACTGCACATTTGAAACTCTTTCCTGAGGCTGAAAATTCTGAGCAGGGACCTTGACACTCTCCTTCCTCTAATCAACCGTATTCACAATAGCCTGGACACCCTAGAGCTTGCTGCACATGGATGTGTTGGGTTGTCACCTACCCCTGGTGCTGGAGTGGGAAACAGACCTCAGTATCCCTCATTTTCTGTCTTTATCCTAAGAGACTTACTTCAGTTATCAACTTGGGCATTTGTTTGATCCAGCTCAGTGAGAATGGTGGTTGATTAAAATGTCATGGCAATCCAGACCAGAAGTGAAGCCAAGGTAAAGGGAACCTGTAAGCATTGAAAACATTAAACCCATTCTTTCCTGTTTCTGGAGCTACATGAATTTCTCTTCTTGGCTTTTCTGTAAATATTTAGTTCTCTTTGCCCATTGCCACATTTTACTGGTTTTCTTAGGATCCAACATGACTACCAGATATATAATCTTTCAGTTCTTAGCTAGAACATATCATTTAGTTCAAAAGTGTTAAACAAGAAAAAAAAATCAGAGCGTAATGACCAGTCAGTGGACTGGGTTGGCTTGATCCAGGAACCATCTTAAGGCAATCGACCATGATCAGGGCAGCAAAGTAATATGGTGGATGCAGCTATCTGTTTATTAGGCTTTGGGGAAATTTGTGTTCTCAGTTCAGCCTCATTCCTCCACATGGCTCCCTTGTGCAATTCTTCTGCACCCTAGCCTGTAAGAAAGAACAGTATGACATTAGTGCTCTAGACAACTTTTAGACAAAAGTTCACATGCCCCTCCTGCACTTAAAAACATTAAGAATTAGGGTGTGGGATGTGATAGAACACCTACTTAGCATGCAGGAGTCCCTGGGTTCAATCCCCAGGACCCAAATTAGATAAATGAAAATTCTATTTTATTTGGATTATTATAAAGATGAATCCATTAATATTACTTTAAAACATTAGAACTGGGTATAGTGGCACATACCTGTAACCCAAGCCACCTGGGCCTGGGGAGTGAGGCTGAGGCAAGAGGATCACAAGTTCAAGGCCAGCCTGGACAACTTAGCAAGAATATGTCTCAAAATATTTTTTTAAAAAAGGACCAGAGGATATAGTTTGTGATAGACCCCCAGAGCTGGGGTTCCAACCTGAATATCAATTTCTTTTTCTTTTTCTTTTTTTATTAACCTAGTCTTTTTTTCTGATTGTAAAAGAAATGAAAACATCAAGGTAGGCCTGGTGGGCCATAGATGCCGTGCCTCCCTTGCTAATCAAGAAGGGCCCCTGCCTGCAAGACTGTGGTACACTGAAGCACACAATTCCATATGCTGTAGTTCTCTTTAAATGGCCACTACAGGTATTTTGAGAGAATAACAAAAAGGAAGGGTCAACTAGATGGCATTTCTATTTATTTTTTATTGTAATCACAGCCATCTCCATCATTCTTGAACAGATTTCAATCTCCATTTTAACATTCTGTAAAATTTTCCATGGCCAGGTGAAGTTTGCAAATTTTGCCTACAGATGGTGCTACATACTCAGTTCCCAGGCAATGTTCTATAAACGCAAAAGAAACGACTACTTCGAGAAGACAGCATGTAAACCTTTAATGCAAACATGACATTTTTCAACAATAAAATTCTTCATTAACACGGCATCAGCTTTTCCTTCGAGCCTAGACATCTTCATTACACCTGATTATCCAATAATTATAGCCACTTGCCTGAGTGCAGTTAACAATTCCCATTGTGCTAGTAAGGAATATTACTTTCATTCAAAGATTTGGTGATTTACTGAATCTGTCTGAGATTAAATTTTTCTGAATGGTATTCTGTTAGACAGAAAATATTTTATCCTGTTTATACTGAACGTGGAAAAGTTGGACAATTAATATAGCCAGTACTTTCAGGTATCTTAAGATTATGCTATTTTTATACTACTATTTTGCCATTGATAAATAATCATGCCATACCTAAGCATTTGTATCATTTACAGAAAAGTCTGTGTGATAATACTTTCCTGAATGTGCTGCTTCTCTACACCACAATTTTGTCTAAAGTAAGTAGCATTCTCCCTGCTATCAGTATAAATAGCTTAAGAAATTTTACCAGACATACGCATTATGGTAAGAATTATCCTAATTTATTCCCCATCCTTTGAGTGTGTACATGTGGTATGCAAGGCCCTTGCACAAGCTAGGCAAGTGCTGTACCACTGAGTTACACCTCCAGCTCTTATTTTTCAATTCAATAGATAGATTATAATAGAAGTAAAAATATTGCTGGGTATGCTGGCGCATGCCTGTAATTCCAGTAACTTGGAATGGTGAGATAGGAGAATCCCCAAGTTTAATACCAGCTTCAGCAACGTAGTAAGATCCTGTCTCAAGATAAAAAATAATGGTCAGGAGGTACTGTTATTACCTGTTTTGGTTTCTTATTCTAGGATCTCACGTAATTCTCTGCTTTTTATTCGCTGTTTTGGTTCAGCATTGTCTGAGCTGAGATGTTCCTTTCTTCACTGAGAGCTCTGATTAATCAAAGGAAATTCTTGGGGTTTAAAAACTTAGAGCTTTCAGGGTTTGCTTATTCTGTGACCCAAAGCCGTGTCATTAGGTACCAAGAACTGTCGATTAATTTGGAAGATTTTGGCACTGACTCCTCTGTTAAAGGAGTTAACGAGCAGGCTATGGGACTCTCCATTCCCTAATCCGACTGCTTCTTGCCAGGTCAGCATTCTCTGCTGATGCATTCTCTCTGTTGATTGACTTTTTCTGAAGACTGAGAGTAAACCAGAATTTTTTTTTTTTTATCCAAATCCTGTCTTGTGATCATAGTCAATTCTTTCTTTGGATTTTTCCTGAAAATTACCTCTCCAATATCAAAGAATCAAGCCATTTCCAATGTAATACAAAATGCAAAATGCAGACAAAAATAGCCCCTCCTGCAGTATAGCAGAATAAATAAAATGAACATTACAAATGAGTTGACAGTCTTTCCACTTCATTTCCAATAGTGAGTGGCTAACACAGTCTTGAAGGTGATTGGTTCAATGCAGGAAAAAAATGTAAGGCAGTGATGGAAGTTGGTGGTAAACGTGGGCTCTCTGACAGAGAGAATTACTTATGCAAGTCATAAACAAATATTTTTTGGGAAAAAATAATTGTCATTTTCTTTTTCTCCCCATTAAAGAAAAAAAAACTGTAGGAAATGGAAATTTGCACTACCAGATCATAAAACGTAAATTACTCATTTTGAGGGTTGTTCCAATGGGCTTGGAACAGTGGGATTTCTATAGAACCATGTGGGCAGCCAAGAAGAGCAAAAGGACTAGGGAGGACAGAAGGCAGTTTACAGTTGATGATAAAAGTTCTGATGCACAATATGTTCCAGAAGTTTCCAAATTTAGACTCATAGTAGAAAAGAATAATATGACAAGGAACACTTGAAAGGCTCTGTTTTCCTCCTAAAATGAAAAAAAAATTAAAAAGATTCCAAAGCAATACCTGTTAGCAGCTACTTAGATGAACTACTCTTCTAGCCACTGCTAAACCACATAGTTAAGAGAAAATTCCTATTTCTAATTGTTTTGAACACCATTATTTCTTTCCAAATGGGTAAATATTGAAGGTCCATTAAAATGCCAAAATCCTTTATTAATTAGTGAGAGCAGATTACAAACTCTGCCAGTCCCGATTACTAAGCACCAGAAAGACAACTTGCAGGGATGGTGTCAGGTTGCCCCTCCCCCTCAGGGTGTCCTAAAATGACAAGCATGCTTAAACAAAAATGAATAACTAGTCTGTAATTTCCAAGAGAACACTCATGCTGAAAATGCACATGTGAGATTCTAACTAATTAGGCCCCAAGTTCTTTTTAAAAGCCACATTGAAATTAATTAAAGTGATTGCTACTCATTATTTTTTTAAAAACTAAGTAAATTCTTTCTTATACATGCAAAACTGTCAGAGAAAGATAAATAAGAATATACTACTTACTGTATTACAATCTTCATGCTAAAATAGATCAAATATTTATAAGATCAACTTTATGTCTTATTATTAAGCTGTTCATTTGAGTTAAAATTGTCATAACTAAAATTTGCCAATAATTGAATTAACAAACAAAAATTAAATCAAGATTTGTAACCTTACACTGAGGACCAAGTTTAATAAGACTTATCACAGTCACTTTAAAAACAATGCAATAAAATCGAATCTGTCAGTGAGAATTAAGGAAGAAAATCAAAATTTTGAAATACCTCTGAAATATTAGTTACTCTTCTAATAATTTATCTTAATTAAAATAATAGTTCCACTTCCAACAAGGTGTATTGTAGTACAGTTTCTGATACTAAAAGGAAAAATTAATAAATAATAAAATAAATAATTATACAATTATTCTAATAGTACATTCATCTTTATTGGTGCATCATAGTCTTAAATAAAGGATTCATCATTACATAGTCATACATGCACACGATATGACAATGTAAGTTGAATCTGCTCCTTACCTAGGATTTTGCCCCGTCACCCACTCCCTGGTCTCATATCTCCACTGTGTTCCCACAATTACAGCTATATATATATACACATATACACACACATACATATATATTTATTTTTTACTTTTCTAGTTTTGTATGCCTTCATGGATATTATTTAGCTTCTCAGTTGAGTAAGTATACCATACAGTACTTATAACCCCTCTTATAATCCCTCCCCATTATGCCCCGCTCTCCCCTACATAGACTTCTCCATCGTGATACGTTACTCCATATTTGATGAGTCTAATATAAAATTTGTCTATCCTTCACCCTAGTCTTAGTTTTATTCCAGCTTCTACATGTGAGAGAAAACATTTTACCTTTGAGTTTCTGACCTTGGATAATTTCACTTAAATAATGTTTTCCATTTCCATCCATTTAGATGCAAAAGCCATGATTTCATTCTTTTTAACAGTAGAACTCCATTTCGTGTGTGTGTGTGTGTGTGTGTGTGTGTGTGTAAGGAAGAAAATTTTTAAAAATTCCAAAAAAGTTTTTGGAATGGAGATATATATTTCACAGTTTTTGAATCCATTCATCCAGTGAAGAGCATGTGGGTTGATTCCATAATTTAGTTATTGTACATTGTGCTGCTATGAACATTGATGTAGCTGTGTCAGTGTAATATGCTGATTTTATTTCTTCTGGGAAAATGCCCAGGAGTGGGATAGCTGGGTCCTACAGTGGTTCCATCCCTAACTTGTTGAGGAGTCTCCATACTGCCTTCTAGAGTGGCTGTACTAGTCTGCAGTCCTGCCAATAGTGTACCAGTTTTCCTTTCTCCCCACAATCTCTCTAGCATCTGTTGCTTATATTGTTCATCTTTGCCATTCTGACTGGAATGAGGTGGACTCTTAATGTAGTTTTGATTTGCATTTCTCTGATTGCTAGAGATGTTGAACATTTTTTCATATATTTATTGACCTTCTATAATTCTTCTGCTGAGAAATTTCTGATTAGTTCTTTAGCCAATTTATTGATTAGGTTGAATGTGTTTTGTTATTCAGTTTTTTGAGTTTTTTTGTATGTTCTGGATATTAGCTCCCTATCAGAGGAGTAGCTGGCCATAATTTTCTCTCATTCTATAGGCTCTCTCTTCACATTCTTGACTAATTCCATAGCTGTACAGAAGCTTTTTAGTATCCCACTCACTGATTCTTGATTTTAATTCTTGTGCTATAGGAGTCTTGTTAAGGAGGTTGGTGCTAGCAGCTATACAGTGAATTGTTGATCTTACTTTTTTCTTTTAACAGTTGTATGGTAGCTGGTTTAATTCCTAAGTTCTTGATCCACTTCAGTTTGATTTTTGTGCAGAGTGAGAGATAAGAATCTATTTTCAATTTTCTGAATATGGCTGTCCAGTTTATCCAGCACCATTTGTTGAATAGAGTGTCTTTCCTCCAAGATATATTTAGCCCCTTATCAACTATCAGGTGGTTAAAGATTTGTGGATTTGTCTCCTGTCTTCATTCTATTTCTTTGGTCTTCATGTCTGCTTTCGTAATGATACCATGCAGTTTTTGTTGTTACTACCACTCTATAATATAATTTCCGTTCTGATATTGTGATACCTCCTGCTTTGTTTTTGTTTCTTTTGTTTGTTTGCTTTGTTTTTGCTTAATATTGCTTTGGCTATTCTGGGTTTCTTATTCTTCCAAATAAATTTGAGAATTGATTTTTCTACATCTGTGAAGTATGTCATTGGTGTCTTGATGGGAACTGTTATCAAAACAAAAAAATAAACAAATATTTTAAATAACCATCCAACAGAAAATAACTTAATTGTTACATATTCAGCTAATTAATTTCTACATAGCCAGTGAAGCAGTGATTAATGGAGAACTCTAAGACCACATAAAGGATAGTTATATTAGATGAAAAGGGTACAAAGGAAAATTTCCCAATAATGATTATAGTAGACTCTAGTTTCAAAATGCATACATTTGGATATGTGTAAACACATACAAGATTTTAATTTCATAGAAAATATCCAAAAAGGAAGATATCAAACTTTCAAAATTGGTTATCTTGGGAGGGTGGGATTGGGAGATGAGGCAGGGATTTAGGAAGATTTTGCTTGTTACTTTATATATTTATATTGATTAAAATTGTTACTTGATCTTAAAACTAATTAATTACTTTATTTATTTTATTCCTTCTTTTCTAGGATCTCCAAATAGACTCAAACAATGTGGCTTTCTGTAAATACCAATTTCGAGACAGTCCTATAAGTATTATAAGATTAAACTTAATTTCTCAGAAATTTTATATGAGGCCATACTGAACAAGTAATTAATCATAGGCTAACATTACCTTGATTTGTATTATCAAATTTTATTTCTGATAATGCCATAAAAGTGTGTGGATAGGAGAAAGATACACAGTACTACACATATCAAAATGATAAAAACCAAAAACTAAATTATAAAAACTAAGTTGTTTTATTTGCATTCATTTTAATATTTAGAGGTTACATTTACTGTAAATAGTTGACTCTGCAGTTGAATAATTCAAGTAATGAGCTCACATTTACATAAATTTATGGAAGCAAATATACCACAAAATAATATTTTCTTTTGGTAAAATTGAAAAGTGTCTTTTATGTGAAATTTTTGAAACCTTTAAAGAGTGAATCAATGACACTTCAAAGTGAATTACCAAATCTTTCATCTAAAAATATGTAGGATTATAATGCAGTATTCAATTTACATAGATGATCTAGGTGTATAAGGATAAAACAGCCTGCCCAAGAATTCATAAACTGGATGAAATACAATGATTAGCTTTTTGTAAAAACTGGAGTTATCAGGGTCAATCTCACATAGGTAAAATTTGTCTGTTTTCAGCTGGGCACAGCAATGCATGTCTGTAAATTGTCTGTAAATTCAGCTACTCAGGAGGCTGAAGCTGAAGGAGGTTTGCAAATTCAAGGGAACCTGGGGAACTTAGCAAGACCCTGTCTCAAATTTAAAATCTTAAAAATTGTAGGGAATGTAGTTCAGAGGTAGGGCGCCCCTGGGTACAATCCCCAGTATCACACAAAGAAAGAAAGAGAGAGACACCTGCTGTTCCAGACTCTGGCAAGCACCAGCCACACTCTGGTGGTACAAGTAGCTGTGGTCC
This sequence comes from Aplodontia rufa, assembly GCA_004027875.1. NCBI lineage: Eukaryota > Metazoa > Chordata > Mammalia > Rodentia > Aplodontiidae > Aplodontia > Aplodontia rufa. The sequence continues at coordinate 28,538 of PVKS010020459.1, read as the reverse complement.
TTGGGGTCCAGGCGCTGCTGAGGGATGTAGCCAACAGAGGACAGGCGCAGAGATGGGCAGCAGCCCAGGCTTGTCTCACACTGTGGCTGCGAAAAAAGGTCGACACCAAGAAGAAATGAGCTGCCTTGCCCCTGCATATTTCTGAGAGCTGTTCTCTCCACTTCCCTCTTATCTGGTGTCTTGAAATACGAGCTATTCCTAAAAAGAACATCTTCCTGAACTCCAACCCAGGCCCTATTCATGCTCAAGCTGGCCTGTGGAAGATGAGACCATGGGTGATGAGGCGTGAAGAAGAGGAGCTGTAGGGCTCCTGGCACCCAGGGGACCCAGAGCTGAAGACCTTGAGTGGCTCCCCATTGTCCACTCTGTTCCACCACTCAGGGAAGCAGGCCTCCAGCTCAGTTTATTTCATCCCGGCGAGCTTCATTTCATTTTCAGCATTGTGGAATTCTCCTCTAACAACACAGCAGTGGTTTTGTGGCAGGACATGAACACAGGCTGGCCAGCCACAGTGGTTTCCTGCTTGCTTCAGCCAAACACTCAAGCATCACCTGCAGATGGTGGTGAAAAACTCCAAGAACAACACCCAGATGGAAATTCTGGTGCAATGTGGTTGCTTTGTGGCTGCAGACATAAGGATAGGGACTATTTATTCCTAGAAGAGCTCAGGCTTTTCCTTCAGCATGGGATCTTGACTCACCTGATGGTTGCCTTCTTAGAAGATGCCTCTCTGCAAGAAGAGGAAGCACCAGTCAAATGTGCAGTTCAACCTCCAGCTTCACAGTCAGCAGGGGGCCAGGATCCTGCTTCAAGAGGAGTGCTGCAGAGATGCTAATATGGCCAAGGACGTAAATGATGCCCTTGTGGAAATAAGCAAAGATGTTGGAGTTGACAAACTAGAAGCAATTAAAACTTTGGCTACTTTAAAAGAAGAAAAATATTTTAAGGTAATCCAATATAATATTGTTATTAATGGTGCTAGAAATGTGAAATATATTTTGAAATTCTAAAAATACAGAAAGAAAATTTTGTTTCAGAAGATAATAACTTTCCTTTAAGAATTAATATGTAATATTTTATATACATACAAAAAAGTACTGTGTCCTTAAAGTTATAAAATGTTACAAAATGGACACTCACAATTCAATCAGTTAATTCAGGAACATGTCAACGTACCTAACAGTGACTCCTATGTCTCTCTTACAATATTCTCCAACTTCCCCCCAAATGACTTTCTTGCATTTTGTGTTTCTTTCCTGTTCTAGGCAACATCAAAGATGATTCTCAACGACCTGGGCTTTCTGTTATTCACACCTTCATGTAATTCCCTTCCCTTGAGGGTGGACTGGACTTCCTTAATTTAGACTACTATGACCAAATGTCCTCAAGATATCATTTTTCTTCTTTTAAAGTAGCCAAAGTTTTCATTGCTTCTAGTTTGTCAACTCCAACCTCTTTGCTTATTTCCACAAGGGCATCATTTATCAAGTACCATAAGAAGTACCTGGTGCATAGAAAAAGCAAGATATGTCTTTACTATTATTTTTAATAATTATTATTTTTATTATGATTTATTTTAAAATTGCTCCCACTTCCATTATTTATAGTGATTGCTCCATGATGCTCAACATAAAACACTTGGCCAGATGTTATACGATGGTGTATGCTTGTAATTCGAGCTTCCCTGGAGGCTGAGGCAGGAGGATCATAAACTCAAGGTCAGCCTAGGTAACTTAGCAAGAACATGTCTCAAAAAAAAAAAAAAAAAGAATCAAAGGACTTTTGAATGTAACTTGATGAAAGAGCACTTGCTTAGCTTTTGCAAAGGCCAGGGTTCTTAAAAGAGAAAAAGAAAGAGAGAGAAGGAAGGAAGGAAAGAAAGGCAGGCAGGCAGGAGGGCAGGAGGGCAGGCAGGCAGACTTACCCATTTTAATTATGACGTCAATTCACTAATCTTTCCTATTTTTCAAGTTGTGTCCTTTTGTACTACTGGGGAATTTCTTTAGATCTAGCTGCTAAATCACTGATTATCTTTTAAATTATGTCTATTCTGCTGTTTAACATATCTGGGCTGGCGGTTGATCATTTGAACATGCTGCCTGCCTGTCTCTGTGCCCTCCTGCAAATGGCTTATGGAGCTCCTCACCTGGACTCCCTGATGTGGCATGGACAACAGCAGTCAGCAGCAGAGTGCAGGCCAGGAGCACTGAGATGACAGGGTACCGAGTCCTTTCTCTCTCCCTGTGTTAATATAATACTTGCATTTTAGTAGAGTTAACATTTTACTTCCTTTTGAAGCTGGGATTTATTCTTCGATATATGAAAGACATATTTTTCCTTACAGAAGACTGAATTGAGTTCTGCAGAATCATGACCAATTCCCAAATAAATGAGGAACCAAATCATTCTTGCTTCACCTGAATATTACCATGCCCATCATCACTGGGTATTTTATTTGAAATTGCTTCAAAAGTATTAAAGATAAATAAACAAATCCTTTTCCATACTAAATGAAAGGAAGAGCAATTCTCTTTAGATGTAGCACATCTGGTAACAGAAGGAGCGTTGTTGAACGAAGATGGAGAAACTGATTACAGAAAGGAAAAAAGTGTTTAGAGATTGGCGTAACATGATGAAAAGCTTTCAGAAAAGGAAATAATACAGACAGATGAAAAGTGAATTTTTGAGCTAACGTAGTTTTTTTCCCTTCCTTACATAAAATATGGATGATCATCATAAAATCACACTGCTACTTCTCTACAGTTTTGTTATTTTTTTTTTATGCAATTGCTAGAATATTAACAAGGACATAAGGTTGAAAATTCTGAATTTACCTCTAAATTCGAGAAAGAATAACAGAATGAAAAAAATGAAAATTAAAAAAGACCATATAATGTGAAGGAAAACTACCACATTATCACAAAATATCTGTGTCCCATCTATACTTTACAAATGGTCCCTGACCACCAAAATCCAGGTAAGAATGTACAATGCAGTAGTCCTGGCTTATTTTCCATTTCCATGCCAAGTTGAACAGAATTAGAGGAAGTGTGCATCATTTTCAAAGCTACACTCAACAGTCCTACTTTGAGGTAGTAGCAGGAAAGCTTAGCCAGCTCCCAGATCTGTCCAATGATCATCTCGTTAATCCTAACCTGTAATAGTTTCCCAAAGGTCCAATCAAAAGACAAAATTAGAAAAAGAGATTAAAGACCTTATTCAGCTTTTATTTGTGATTCTAGAAAACAGAATGAGTGCTCCTATGAGCTGAGCACAGGAGGTTGGCTTTATAGACAGAAAAGGGCTGAGGGAATCACAAACAGGCAGCATATGGATCAGCTGTTTCTAATTACTTGTGAAGGTGAAAGCAGAGGGGACTTAATCATGCCTGCTAAAACAGCCTCTTTAGATATTTAGCTTCTTTATCTCTCTCCCTCCTGAATCTTTAGAAGGACCAATAAACAATTAAAGTTTGGGCTTGCTAGTGTAAAGTTTCAGTATGGTTTGGTCTGTAGGGTCTCCAGTACAGGAGCTCCATCCAAACCAACTACAACCTATAGATTTCAATGGTACTTGAGACAAGCAATAATGAGGTCAATTTGACCAACCCAAAAAACCTTTAAGCTTTCCTTCTAACCTAAGTGTGCTTTAAATAAATAAAGTGTTTAGAAATAAAATAATAATGGTAGAGTGACAATTGTTTACCTTGACACACATGTTTCTAGTTATGTTATTGGTATCTTATTATTTATAATAAGGAAATCATTTACAATATTTCAGTATATGAACAACATAGTTCAATTATTAAATTATAGAATATTTAAGTGAGGTGTGGAATTAAGTTTAAGCCTCAGGATGTGTCTGAACCTGAATCCCTTGTAACAAATTGCAACCTAATTTAGTGCAGAGTTGAGATTTAGTAACAGCAGATGAGCTTCATTTGATCCCAGGCAGACAACTGATTTAAACAAAGCAAAAGTGGACCTGTTGCAATCACACTATCTCCACATGTTGCTTCCGTTTTCTGTCCATGCAGTCCCAGCATTCTTTGGACTGTTCTGGTGCGAAGCCCTGCCCAATTCTAGAGTTGTGAATACAAATCAATTAAGATCTGTAAACTAGCTTTGTTGCAACTTTGTCTTTTGATGCAGGCGTGAGAACTGAAGTTGTTTGAAGAAGCCACATCTGTATCAAAGATCTTGCCATCTGTTCAGCCCTAGCTGACTACACCATTGTGAGTGTGGAAAGATAAGAGTGTCATAGGTTGGGAGGCAAAGTTATCTTGGGTTGACTTTGGGCCTTAATAGCCAGCTACCTTAACTTTTGTATCAGATCAAACATTTTCCTAACAGATAAACTTCTCAGAGTGCACACCAAGCTTAGCAAACCTCTAGCTTCCATAAACCCTAAAGCTAAGAATGCTATAACATCTGAAAATTATCAAAGAGATTTTCCTGCTCACTGTAGCCTGACTAGCTGATGCTCTACCAATGTAATTGGTAAATGATTTATGGCTTTCCTTTGCTCTGTGACTATAAAAATTCATGTAATCTCTTCAAGAGTAGAACATCTCATTCTGTGTTCCTGGACCATGGTCACTCATATCTGGCTGAGTCAACTATTTTCTCATTTTCTTTAAAGCATAGTCCTTATCTTATGTCAGCACAGGAAAGGAAAAAATCAAGTGAGATCTGGTCTATAACAATCCAAAAGGCTAAAGGGTTCTGACACCCATGTTTTAGAATTGGCAAATTGAGCTTGTCTCAGAAGTTTCAGATTTATCTAGGCAGAAACCCTCAGATCAAGGAACTATTGGCTAATGAAAGAGTGTGCTTTTTTGGAAAAGGTGATTTTTTAAGGGTTGTTTCAAGTCAACAGTCACACACTGATTTCAAAGTACAGAGGACATCGAAGTATGACTATTTCCCAAACCAAATCCAATTTATTCTAATTTTAAATAAATTGGTTAAAGTATAACAATAAGGAAATATGAAATAGTACCCCTTACTTTGCTTAAAATAGGTAGGGAAAATCATGAACAAATATATCTGTCTTGACAAATATATAACTGAATTCAGCAAACCAGATATATTTTATCAATTATTAAGGATGCATGTAAAGGGAATTTTTCAGTATATTTTTTCTCCCTCTCCCCTCTGTGTTACAGTCCTAAAGTTCTTTGTTCCTTCTGATTTATTGCCCTGTTTGTGCATTCCAGCCCCAGAGTCATATCATAGTTAAGGAACAGCTAAAATTAAGGGCCTAAGGAATAGTCTGTCAATCTTTGCCCCTGGGTAGAAGACTGCTATAACACAAATGAAAAATGAAGCATCATTAAGAATAAATTGTAGGTTTTGAGTATGTTCCTTTATTCTCAAAATGGGTTTTCTTTTTTGAGAATCGACTCTTTCCATTTGAATTGGTTTGTATTATAAGCTGATTATGGCATTCTGTTTTCAACTTAGTCTGCCCAGATGTTTCCCCAATTTAGGGGATAAATTTCTACTTCACATACAAAGTTGGTTATGTATGAGCCCCATCTGTAAGGTTAGTTTTGAAAGTCCTAGAAAATTCTCAGAAACTTATGACAGTATTGGTTTTGAATCTATACACTGCTTCCTAATATGAATAGAATGCATAAATAGAACTTTGGTTAACTTTTTTTTATTAAGCTTTGAAAGTTTTCATGAACACATCAGTTAAATTTCAGATTAAAAGGCAGTATCTTCATGTTAAAAATTGCAACTTGCATATGCAGCTTTGATTGTGTGTGTGTGTGTGTGTGTGTGTGTGTGTGTGTGTGTGTATTTAAAGAGACAGAGGAACAGTGAGAAAGACAGAAAGAGAGAATTGATTTTATTTCTGTTTTCGTTTGAAACTTCATTGCTCCAACACTTCATCGTGTACATGGTGCTGGGGTTTGAACCTGCATCCTCACACATGCCAGGAAAGGCCGTAACCTCTGAGCCACCACTCCAGCCTCTGAAATGTGTTTTTAACAGCTCTATTTTTTATTTTCATTGCTGATTGTTAAAGAAATTTTAATATTTGTGTATTCTTATAAACATACTAATTGACAAATAAAAATTATAAGAAATGTAAATGAGATCTAACCGTCAGGAAGTGATGAATAAATAGTAATAAATATGGATGGAAAGTGAGATTAAAAATAATAAATCTTTCAAAATCTTGAAATAAAAGGAATTATAGGACTAGGGATATAGTTCAGTAGTAGAGTATTTGCCTAGCATGCAGCAGGCTCTGGGTTCCATCCCCAGTACCACACAGAAGAAAGAAATTCTAACAAAAATTGTATTAAATAAAAACTCCAGTTAAAAGCTCAATTGACTGACTGCATATATGTATTAAAATGCTTAAAAGAGAATAAAGCAAAAAGGAATAATTTGTCTATTGCATTTCCAACTCATTTTTATATTGTTCATGAGAAAAACTCAATTATGTTAACATCATTCAGTCTTCTATCTTCTAAATGTTCTTTGGAAGTTATTATGTAAGAACTTCTCAAATTGAAAAGTGATTAGTCAAGAAATATTCTTAGGAGTCTGGAATGTTGTCACATGCCTATAACCCCTGTGACTCAGGAGGCTGAGGCACAAAGATCACAAATTCAAGACCAGCCTGGGCAAATTAGTAATACCTGTCTCAAAATAAAAAGTGAAAAGAGTTGGGGGTGTAGTTCCTCAGTAGTAGAACACCACTGTGTTCAGTCCTTAGAACCAAGAACAAAAAAAAAAAAAAAAAAAAAAAAAAAAAAAAAAAAAAAAAAAAAAAAAAAAAAAAAAAAAAAAAGAAGAAGAAAAGAAAAAAAAGAAATCTTCTTAGTCTTAAGTTTACAAAAAACATGCCAAAAAATTTTGGGTAAAAATCTGCATTCACAGATAAAGAATAATTAATGAACTAAATCTAGAAAAAAAATTTCTGGGTTTCTGCTTATGAAATGAGCTTTTAAATTTTTATAAACTCTGAGTCTTAAATTAAGCTGTACATGAACTCCTTTGATAATTTGATTCAAAGCTGTATTGAGAAATACAAGACAAGTAAAAGACCCCTTGAATGAACTAAAAAAATTAATAATGGCAAATGTAACCTATATTATATATATTTCATAACATAATGAATAGTAAATATATTGTTATTGTCACTGGAGGTAGTCTGAGGAGGTCCCAGAGAGGTGGACCTCAATTTATTATGATGGAATTCTTATCAAACACTATAGAAAAAAATTTGTAGACAATTCAGCTTTGGATGCACAGACATTTATTTAAGAAAGCAAGAAATATACATATTCAAAGGAGAATGTGGGCTACCATGAGACTAGAATACACTTTTAGATTTCTCAGCCTCTTCTTTTCAGGAAACTTGGAAGGGATGCAAAGTAGAAGGTATGAGGGGTGACATCAGTCTAATGATGGCAAGATGGTTTATGATAGTCTGCCAAGTTTCCATATCCTTAGGTTTATGTCTTTTTGCTTCATTACCTGATCAATAGATAATATTGGAAAAGTACCTATATTGTAGTTTCTTACCTATCAACCTATTCTAAAAATACATGTAAGGGGCTGAAGAGGTAGCTCAGCAATTGGCGCACTTGCCTGGCATGTGCAAGGACCCTGGTTCAAACCCCAGTACCACATATACAACTGTCTGAGAAAAAAAAACATAAGAATAAATAAAATTGATTGTTTCTCTCACTCTCTCCCCTCTATCGTAAACAAACAAACAAACAAACAAAATGCATGTAATACATGTATTCCTGGGCTAAGTAACAGCGCAAAAGACAATTTTTTATTTTTTATTTTTTGGTGGCACCAGGGATTGAAGCCAGGGTTGATAAACCACTGAGCCACATCCCCAGTCCTTTATCTTTTATTTTGAGACAGGCTTTTGTTAAGTTGATTAGGGCATCACTAAGTGGCTGACGCTGTCATTGAACTTCTGATCCTCCTGCCTCAGGCTCCTGAGCCCTGGGAATTACAGGTGTGTACCACCATGCACAGGACAATTTTTATAAGTGAGTTAATTTCCAGTAATTTTAAGATTGTAAGTGAAGTACAGCCCCTCTGGAAAGCAGTGTGAAGAATCCTCAAAAATCTAGGGATGAGCCCACCATATGATCCTGCTGTTCCTCTCTTGGGTATTTTTGCAGGGGATTTAGAATCAGCACACTACAGTGACACAGTGAAATCAATGTTCATAGCAGCTCAATTTACAATAGCTAAATTATGGAAACAACCTAGATGTCCCTCATTTGGATGAATGGATCCAAAAACTGTGGTACATATACACCATGGAGTTTTACTCAGCAATTAGAAACAATGATATTGTAGCCTTTGAAGGTAAATGGATGGCTATGGAAGAAATTATGCTGAGTGAAATATGCATAACCCAGAGAACAAAGGGTCAAATGTCTTCACTCATCTGTGGAGGCTGGAGCTAGACCCTGGCCATTGGGAAAGGAGGTCTATTATCTTGTTTTAAATCTGAATAAGGTGTAATGTCATACAACTTAAGACATTTGTAGAGATGTGTTGGGAAGGAAGGGTGGGAGAGATAAGGGTGGGTAATAGGGGGGCTCTTGGGGGTAAATCTAATTTTCAGAATTTATATATATGTATTATATTATTTCGTTAGAAGCTTATTTGATTGTTCAACAAATAGATTTCTGAATAAAAAATGATAAAAAAAGATTGTAAGTAAAGATTTGAAAGTTTTCCAGAAATTTGCAAATGAGAGGCCTGGGAGAGAAAACTGGCTTGGAGAGTGAAGGTATAAAGAACACTGATGGAAGACAAATTAGGTCCAACACTTCAGCATTTGGGAGTAGGCAAAGACTTTCTCAAAATGTCTCCTAAAGTGAAGGAAGTAAAGTCAAAAATCAGTGAATGGGATGCCATAAAGCTAAAAAGCTTTTGTACTGCCAAGGAAACAATCAAAAGAGTCAAGAGGTTTCGTATGGAAATAGAATCATGGGCTATGATTCCTCTGACAGGGGCCTCATATCAAGAATCTACAAAATCCTCAAAATTCTCAACTACAAAACCACAAACAACCCAATTAATAAATGGGCCAAAGAGCTAAATAGAGACTTCTCACCAGAGGACATTGATCAAGCCAATGAATACATGAGAAAGTGCTCTAAATCGCTAGTAATCAGAGAAATGCAACTGAAAACTACATTAAGATATCACCTCACACCAGTTAGAATGGCAAAAATGAAGAAAATAAACAATAATAGATGCTGGCGGGGCTGTGGAGAGATAGGAACACTAACACACTGTTGGTGGAGCTGCAGACTGGTACAGCCCCTCTGAAAAGAAGTGTGGAGAATTCTTAAAAAACTAGGGATGAGCCCACCATACGATCCTGCTATTCCACTCCTGGGTATTTTTCCAGGGGATTTAGAATCAGCTCATTATAGTGACACAGCAATATCTATGTTCATAGCAGCTCAATTTACTATTGCTAGACTATGGCAACAACCCAGATGTCCCTCACTGGATGAATGGATCCAAAAACTGTGGTACATTTATACCATGGAATTTTACACAGCAATTAGAAACAATGAAATAATGATATTGCAGCCTTTGAAGGTAAATAGATGGCTATGGAAGAAATTATGCTGAGTAAAATCACCTTAACCCAGAGAACCAAGGGTCCAATGTCTCCACTCATCTGTGGAGGCTGGAACTAAACTCTGGCCATTGAGAAAGGTGGTCTATTATCATGTGTTAAATCCAGATAAGGTGTAATGTTATACAACCTAATACTTTTTTAGAGATACTGTGGGAAGGGGAAGGGAGGGGATAAGGGTGGGTAATTGGGGGGACACTCTTGGGGGTAAATCTAATCTTCAGAATCAATATACATTTTATATAATTTAGTTAAAAACTTGTATGGTTGTTCAAAAAATAAATTTCTCAATTAAAAAAAGAACTTTAGCAGAATTAGATTGAAGTTATAGTCTCCATTTCCTTCCTTTTTCTCTTCTGTCTATGTTTTTTCTTTCTCTTTTTCTAAAGAGAGAGAGAAAGAGCTGGAGCAGTGGCTCAGAGGCACAGCACTTTCCTGGCAGTGCAAGGACCTGGTTCAAACCCTAGCACCATATGCACAACTAGGTGTCAGAAAAACCAGAACCAGATGAAAAATGAAAAATAAATACAATTGATTCTTTGTTTTCCTCTCTTTTTTTAGAGAGATCATCTGGATCTTGTTTCTCTGACCCTTAGTTGTGTGTATGGTGCTGAGGTTCAAACTGAGGTCCTCACACATGCCAGGCAAGTGCTCTAACCACTGAAGAACTGCTCCAGCCCCCTTTTATTACTTTTTATCCTATCTCATTATCATATATAGTATGCATGTAATAAATGTAAAGTAATAAAAATTAAAAAATGGAAAAAGTAAAAATAACGAATTCTGATTAACTTCTTTTATATATGATAGATATTTTATACAATAGAAACTCCATTTCTATGACTATATTCAGGTTCAAAATTATAAAAGTTGCCTCAGTTTATCTTTAATAGTAGGCTCCAGGGAACTAGAGTGGTGGCTCGATGCTTGCCTGGCATGCACGAGGACACAGGTTCAAACCCCAGCACCACATACACAAAGTGTCGGAGCAACAAAAGCCACATGAAAAACTAAATAAAATTGATTCTCTCTCTCTCTCTCTCTCTCTCTCACTATCCCTCTCTCTTTAAAAAAAAAAATAGTAGGCTCCAGCAGCATTTCTAGTCACAGATGAAGGATGAGAGATTTCATTCATCAACGTATGGTATTAATTAGATACCAGCTCACCAGTGATTATGCAATCTTTATTACTATTCTACTATAATATTACTTCAACAATATTGTTTTTCCCTATAACCCAAGAATGATCATCAAAATAACATGATATTATATAAGAAAAAATATCCATCAGGCTTAGGATTATAAATCAAATCTTCAATCTGGCACTAGAACTAGTGCCTAGATACCTAAATATGCACTAAATCGAGGTCAGAACCAAACTGTTTATTAACAACATTCTAAGTGACAATATAAACACAACATGTATTTATTTTTTTTAGTTTTGGGGACTGAACCCAGGGCTTTGCACATGCTAGACAAACACTGAGCTATATACTGAAACTTTTATTTTACTTTATTTTATTTTCGACAGGATCTCAATAAATTGCCCAGACTGGTATTGACCTTGCAATCCTTCTTCTTGAGCCTCCCAAGTAAAGGCATTCACCACCATGCTCACCTTATTCATTATTTATCTCCCTCCCCTTTTTTCTTAGAGAGAGAGAAGGAGAATGAGGGAGAGAGAAAGAAATCAATACCATCCAGTTTTCCTTCTGGTTATTGTCTTTCCAAAACCCAACATGTATGTGGTACTGGGGTTCAAACTGAGGTCCTCAGGGATACCAGGCAAATGCTCCACCACCAAGCCATCACTCCAGCCCTCACTGTTTATTTTTTAAAAATACAATTCATTATATTAAAGAAAATATTAAATTTTAGTATTCTATGAGAATCAGCATGAATCATTTTCTGACTTAAGGAATACACAATAAAACTTTGTTTTAAACTCTTCATCATAACTGTATATAGTCTTTTTGTTAGTTATTGTTCATCCAACCCTTGGGATACACATAATCTCAACGTAAATGAATATTCCATACCATCTGCAAATTCCTAAGTGAAAAGTAGCATAGTTAGTACTGTTGTTTTGTGTTTTCTGGGTATTCCTTCATGTGGACATGACATTAACCCATGGATTTTACTAATTTACCCCCTCTCCTCCAACTAAACCATACAGACATTAAAGGAGCAGAAATTTTGTTGAATGATTACACTGCATGTTGTAAGTAAAAAAAAGAAATCAGACATCTACTTTCTTAGACATTTCTAGAGCCACCAGCACCACTAAGGCTTTCTAATTCACCATTTTACCGCACATAGAGTTCAGCCTTACAATTTTCTCATTGCTTCCTCTCTGGTCATTCCCTCTTTTTCTTTGCTTGCAAGAGTAGAGACAGAAAAAATTTGCTCTTTTTTTGTTCTTTTTTTTTCTGGCTTTCTCTTTTACTGTCTTGTCTTCTACAGAACAATGCTTTCCTCTCCAAAGAGTTTTCTTATCTTAAGGACATTTCCTTCCCAGCAAGGATTTGGTTGGCAGCTGTTGAGATTAACTGTTTTCCCTACTGTGTATACTTGAGTGATAACATGACTCAGAATCACTCAAAAATCTATTCTTTCTTGTGGAGGGGGGAAAAAACATTGGTAATATCATGGGATGAGTAGAAGAGAAACTACATGTTAACTTCAAATGACCTGCAAATCAGAGGGCGTTAGAAAAGCATTGGTAGAAATGCCAGCTCTGGCAGAAATGTCAGTGAGATTAAAGTCAGGAACTTTAAGAGGCATTTCACCTACATCTCAATAACCCAACAGAGAGAAACGTTCTAGAACCTGGCAAAAGGCTGATATCCAGACTTCTGTCATGGCAGGGAAGACCATACAGGGATCTCAGTAAGAACAAGAGAATCATGACAACCCTCCTATACCCTAGCCAGTCCACCTGTCTGTCTTTCTCCAGATCATGTCCTGATAGCCAGAGAGTCTTTCCTATCCATGTTTATCAATGCCACCCAATGTTTCCAGATCCGAATACCCACAGTGTCTGAAATATCACATACCAATCCCTGTGAACACTTTTAGTCCAACTCTAGTGTTAATTCCTTCATGATCACCTCCTGAGGTCTCTGGGTAGCTTAAGTATCCATATCCCCAGAGCCTTTTGTACATTTTGTGGATGTCTGTTGTCATACTTTGAGCAACATGCCTCGTGTTTAGGAATTGATCAGAAATGTTCAGAGGACTCAAGAAGGAATCAACAGAGCACTTTATTTAAACTGTATATTGACACAAGTTTTGAAAACTACAATTACTATCTGGTGTATGGTAAATTGATGCCCTTAAGGAGGATGATCTCTTTCAAAAACATATTTATGAAGCAAAAACTAGCTGCAAATTTTACAATTAAGAAGTATAAATGATTCCAATATTAGCTTCTACTGATTCAAACATTGTTTTAAAGTTTTAAAAGGAGGTATATTCCTCAGTTACTCAGTGAGGGGCTTCTTTCAGGTCACCAATTTTCATCGTATTGAAGAGTTGAACAAGATATAGGACTTCCATCATTAAGAGGCTCTGACACAGATGGAGATGTAGCTCAAGGACAGAGCACTTACTTGCCTTGCATGTGTGAGGCCCTGGGTTTAAACCCTACTACTGAAGAAAAAGAGGAAGAGAGAACAGAGACTCTGATACCAAACTATATAAAAATTGTGTTCTCATTGTGGCTTTGAAATATTCCTTAGTGGAGGCATAATTTAAACTCCAGCAATTTTTAGGTGCTAAGTATCAATCAGAGGAAAATGAACTTTGTATAAAGTTTATTATTTACCCAGGAGTGGACAACTACAATGGAAATCTACAAAGATTTTCATATGTACAAGATTGAATTGATATTTAAAGAGAAATCTCTCATTTTGTGTTTTCGTAATGGACGATGATATAGAATTAATCACACTTAACAACCTGTGATCTTTTCTTTCAATTTCTGCTGACTTGTGCCTATGCATAATTGCCATGTTTATAATATTTTTGTTTTTGTTTTTGTTCTCTGGTACTGAGGATGTTTGTGTTTTAGCATGATCATCTACTGGAATTCTTTAGTGCTTTTCCAAGTGCCAAGATGGAAAGAAAGGCAAGGGCACACAATGCATTTACAGGAAGTAAAGTTCTCTGAAAATGTAGCTAGCTTTGAGAATCATATATATAGCTCTGATTTGAGAACCGTACCACAAAAGGCAACTAATTTCTTCTTTCTATACGTTAAAAGACCAACAAATTCCACAATCATTTTGATATCATACCACATATCTCTTGAGTTTCAGTAATATTATCTACACCTAGGCTTCAGTTTCCATTAATATGTCATCCCAATTCACCATAAGTAAGGTCTTAAAGATGCTGTCCTATCTCCAGGGATCATCAGATTCTATTTATCACCAGTAATGAGATCCTGTTGAGATTTAGCTGGTAAGTGATCCAATTTTTCTTTATTTATTTTTTTTTAATTTTTATTTTTTGGTACCAGGGATTGAATACAAGGGCCCTTAACCACTGAGCCAAATTCTTAGCCTTTTTTAAAAATTTGAGACAGGGTCTTGCTAAGTTGCTTAGGCTTTGCTAGATTGCTGAGGCTGGCTTTGAGCTAATGATCTCACCTCAGCGTTTCAAGGTATTATGAGCTGGTAATACTGGTATTACACGCATTTGCCACTGAGCCTGGCCCCATTCATCATATCATCACTAGGAACTTTTTTTTTTTTTGGAGAGAGAGAGAGAGAGAGATAGGGTCTTGCCATGGTGCCCAGGCTGGCCATGATCTCATGGGCAAAGGAAACCTCCTATCTCAGCCTCGAAAGTAGCTGGGACTACAAGCAAATGCCACCACACTCAGTACTTATTTTTGGTACCAGTATTCCTAGAAGGAAATGTTCAGGTTGCCTGCCACTGGAGTATCAATGTTCAGGAGGTGAGTGTTAGTGGAAAGGAATCAGGACTATTAAAGGCCAGCCTTGAAGGATGGAGGGCTGAGCTCCTCAAAGCTGTATCTTCCAGTCTCAGGAGCATGAAGTGTTTTCATGGGATGGAGGAGGCAGTGGGGCTGCAGGCTGGGCAGGTCTTCATCAGTCAGGGTGTGCATCTCCAGAGCATCACAACCAATTTCAACCTCCTGCTCTAATTATTAAGGAACAGTGTCACAAAGGCCATCTGGGTTCCCTAAATCCAAAAAAAAAGGATTAGCAATAACATCTAGGTGTCCCTTGTCTTCAGCCAAAGGACTTGGGAAGAGAGGAAGGGCAAAAGGAAAGGGAAACAAGGAGCCCCAATCACACCAAAGATCTGAACTTCACTTCTCCCTACCACAAGTAGACCCTGAAGTAAGAATTTGAGTAGAAGTAATTTATTGAAAGTTGATACTGGGTAGCACTCCCAGGGGAGGAGAAAATGAGCCCTAGAAGGAAATTAATAAAGAAATTGACTACTGTGGCCAACTGGCACTTTGGTTTGCACACAGTGTAGAAGGCAAACACATATTTCATCCTAACTACCTGTTAAGTGGTATGGCAATCTATGCTAGGTTAATTGACTTTGTCCAGAGGGGGAGAAAAACTGTCCTATCTTTATGAGGAAATTGTTTCACATCTTAGAGAAAGAACACTGGTATTAGGTTCCTGTGAACCATGAGGTTGGAAGCTGGGGTGTAGCTCAGTGGCAGAGCACTGTACTAGTATATTTGAGATCCTGGATTCAATACCCAGTACCATAAAAAAGGGGAGGAATTGAGGGGAGACCAGGAGCTTGGAGTATTAGTGATCTCTCTCTTGCTCGCTATTTCTCTTTCTCTCTCAATCTTTATATTCCAAGCAGATGGCTACCAGTTCCTTGAGAAACATGTTCCTAAGTCATAAAGTGGTCAAAAACCTTGTTTCTATAAAGGTTCATATATATTTTATAAGGTGTGTTTTCCGAGAAAAAGAGAGGGGAAGAAAAAAATGTTTCTGTCAGGTTTTCAACAGATGAAATTAAACCTCTCACTTTTAATTTTCCATTCTTATTTATCTTTACAACTGCTGTTTAACCCCGACACTTAGAGCCCACTCTTCTTTAGTATGTGATAAGTTAGAAGTACCAGGAAATCAACACCTTTTGATGCAACCCTAGATCCAGGGTAGGGTAACTCTGAAGTATGTAAGTTTTCCATCAAGATTTAGCTCTGGCTGTCCATGACTGCCACTCACTTGATAATAAATAATACATGCTTCATTAATATTGATGTTTTCCCTTCTCTCATTTCATGCCCCTATATCTTTATCAGTGCTTCCCAGCATCACATCCCAAATCACCTCCTTCTACTTCAGTCTTTGTAAGAGTCTGCTTTCAAGGGAACCAAACTAGGATACAGAGCACATTTGGGAAAAGTCTGAAAGAAAACTTACTTTACAGCAAAACTTTTCACAGGCCTAATAGTATACTTTATGGGCCACTAAGACGAAAATATGTGTATAGAATATTTCAGAATTTCATGATTTCAGTCATCCATTTTATGTTTATAGAGAATTACAAACTAGCTTTGAAAAATAAGGCCTTCAAGGTTTTTCTCATAGTGTCCTTTACATTAATGTGTAAAGATCACCACCTTTTTTTCAAATGTCTGTGATTTCAGTTTTTTGCTTCACCTCAACTTTGCCTTCAGATTCTACTAAATATAGTTTATTCTCAATTATATCTCTGCTACCAAAAAATGTTCAGAGAAAGACAAGAATCCCTGATTATTACACTAATCTCTGCTGAAGACTACAGTTCCTAACTACATTCAATATTATCTCTATACTCTTCCTTCTCAAAGTGTGATCTATGATTACATATATAGGCAGGAATGTTAGAATTGCATTTAACTGATAATAACAAAAAACCCAATCACTGTAGCTAAATGAATAGCTATCAATTTTTAATTTTTCTTAAATAAGATTTCCAGTGGTTGAGAGTCAGTTTGACTCTGGGCTTCCATGAAATAACCTGCAGCCTGGGTTCCTTCTCTTTCCACTCTGCCAGCTAAGCATTTGGTTGCCATTCTCGCACTTGCCAATTCATGATCTCAAGACAGTTGCTCACATACAGGCATAACCATGCTGCAGGAGCTAGTGGTGGTAAAGAAAGCAAAAGTGTTCCAAGAAACCTTCAGCCTTTGTCTTTTGAGAGAGAACATTGTAAACTGCAAACAGCTCTAGAGTAATGTTATATAATTGGATACACTTCCAAACTAAACAAAGCTGAGGTTTTGTTAGTAAGAAAAAAGCAAGAATGTATTGGGTAGGCAACTACCAGTATTTGTTAAAAGAAATATATTTTCACTGGTAGACACTGTTTTCAGTACAAAGTGACCACCATTTAATTGCTCAAAACTCTACTTTCCAAGGGTAATGAATTATAGCAAAAGTAATAATTGATAAGTCCATCTCTACAATAACTATGTATTAGAATGATACAATATAATAAAATGTTATAAAATCTGCAAATCACCATTTCATATTATATAGGAACAAACTTAATTTGGTCTAAAAATAAATAATAAATAATCAGTTATCATATTGTTTAAGGAAAAAACTCAGTATTAAGGTATTCGATAGATGTAAAGTATTTTAAGACACTGTGAAAGAGGGACTGAGAGATGGCACCCACTCCACCAGCAGCAATCCCGAGATGCTCCTGAGTCAAACTTCACGCTGCAGGATTTGGAGGTGGTATCAAATGGTAGGAGCGGGTCCATGGTGTGTGGATCGTTACCCTCCCCCCAATTCTTTAATACCAAAGGAAAATAGCTTTGCATTAACAATTCTAAAAAACATGTTTGTTCACCCACTCAATCACTGCAGGCTTCACAGCCAGGGGACAGGGAGCTATCCCAGAGAGGAGGAAGCAGGACATAAGTAATCTAACTTGGATACAGCTGGGTACGCCTTAACAGACTCTTGAACTAACAGTTTGTAACAGCTGATTCTTAGCTCTGTAAATGATTTAATCACTCACAATATCAAACCTACAGCTATTCCTCCATGCAACTCAGCTGGCCAGCTCCACCTGCCATTTTGAGATTTCCCTGAGGGCGGGGCTGGTCACTCACTCAGCAAAAGGGAAATCAGACTCAAGGTTTATGCATGGACTAGGGTCCTAGGTCTCCATGAACAGAGAAGCAGATCTAAGTGCTCTGTGTCCTGGCCCTCTGCCCAGGGGCTATGTGGGACTGGAAATCCCCTCTCCAGCTCATGGGACATGCAAGTGGTGGCCTTCTGCCTGCCCTCTTACATGCCCAAACGGGAGGAGTCTGTGAATGGAACTTGGCTCAGTAGGGCATATTTTTTTTACCAAGGTGGCCACTTCCTTCAGTTTCTCCAAAAGCTGCCTGTAACTCTCGAACAAGTCAGGGACTAACATCAGCCTCAGGAACCTCTGAACAAAAGGGGCTGCCTGTTCTCTCTTTCAACCTCCGAGTTCTGTGCATAACCAAGACTCCACAGGTCCTGAGCTCTTCAGGTGGTACTGGGCTTCCACGCCCCCTAGTGGTTGCAATTGAGAACCACATAAGCACTGACCCAGTTAGGCTGAAGCCTCCTTCCCTTGCTGAGACTGTGACACCCCCACAGAGCAACTCTTGGGGCCTCTGAAGATCACAAGACAACCAAGAGCATGGCAACAGTGAATCTGGAGAAGCTAACCTCGGGCTGCCCACTGTTCCTGGAACAATCAGAGACCCATACACCTACACCGGCATCTACTAGACTCCCTACAGCTCCTGGGTCCCCAGCTTAAGAAGATCTTGAGTTTGGTCAGGCAGAAAATAATCTGCCCAGGAGTGCATCTCAGGGGTTACTGAACTCTATTCTCACAAGAAGTGGGAGAGGGCAGGGTCTTCTACTCCTCTACAGCAGAAAATTTTGAGGACATCCTCTAGGAAAATCCAAGCCCACAGGAGATTACCAAGCTGCATCCCCCCCTCCCACCCCGACAAGCTCAACTGGGAAGAGTCTCCAGCTAGATGGCAGATATGAACGCATTCCCCCACGGTACACACTGATCTAGGGGGTAAAAACTCAGAAATTTCCTAACTCCTTTTTTTTTTTTTTTTTGATCCTGCTACCATCTAGTATTTTTAATTTCTAACTGTTTAATGTGGTTTTTTTGTTTTTTAAATCCTTTTTAGCACTATTGTTATTACTGAATTTGGTGTTTGTGGATGCATTTTTTTTGTTTGTTTATATGTATTGGTGGTTGATTTCTACTATCACTGTACCTTCTTGAACTTGACTGCTGTCTCCATAGCATTGGAATCCGACCAGGAAAACTCTTCAGGATAGCAAATTAGCCCTCAGTCTCCTACGGTCCAAGAGAACTGTGCTCCATACTAACCTCTTCTCCCCCTGTACTCTGGCAATTCCTAAACTATATGCTGTTCTCTCTCATCCTCACCCCAAAGTCTTTACCCCACTTGCATCCTATTCCTATCTTTTCCTTATTCCTAATTGAATAACCTAAACCACTCTAAACCCTTGTACCTCTTTATTCTAAGTCAAGAGTTCTAAACTACCTCCCCACCTCACTTCCTTGACTTTCTAGTCATTTCTTCTCCCCACTTACAGAGGCCCTGCTGAATGAAGAAAAGGGCATTCTTCAAAATGGGTAACTGCTTGCTATCATAATATGTTATGAGAGATCTCATGGAAGAAAACTGCTCCTATAGGTGCTAATCATCATTATAACTGTTTTAGTTGAAACTGCCTAGTATATACACCAGTAGACTCTCAATTCCTCACTGATTGGACTGGCAGCTATTGATCTGAGCTTCCGAAATAGCACCCAATCCCACCAAAGCAAAGCCATAAGAAGCTCCAATTACCCCTACAAGAGTAATGCTCGTGGTTGGTCTCCAAGACACACCCCCTGTATCTGAAAATGAGGAAAATGGGAAATAACTCTCCTGCTCAACATCACAGCTCCTCATCCAAGGGCTCCATGGTTTTCCCTATATGAAAACCTAAGAAATTATATCAAAATTATGATTAGCAACTCAATCAAATAATTGAAAGAAGAATTAAGGAAAGAGATCAGAGATCAATTTCAAGCAATGAGAGACAACTTTTATAAGTAAATAAGGGAACAATTCCATGAAATGAAAGATCATCTTTATAAAGAATTAGACACCCTGAAAAGAGATGTAGCAGAGCTATCAGAGTCGAAGAATACTGTCAACCAAATCAATTCTTCACTGGAAGATACTAACACCAGAGTAAACCCTACTGAAAATAGAACCTCAGCTCTTGAAGAACATACATCAGATAATGAAGGCATGCTAAGCAATGTCAAATTCAAGGAGGACAGACAAGAGAAGAAACTTATAATACATGCCCAGAACTTCCAAATAATATCTGATGTGATGAGGAGAAAAACTTGAGGGTCATTGGACTGGATGAAAACTCTGAACAGCAAACAAGTGGCATTAAGAACCTTCTAACTGAAATTGTAAAGGAGAACTTCCCTTACATTAGAATTGACCCAGAATTCCACATCCAAGATGCTTATAGGACACCAAACCAGCCTAATCAAATGAGAAATTCACCAAGACATATCATATATGAAATGAATAAGAGAAATTAAAGAGAGAATTCTAAAAGAAGGTTAAGAAAAGCCCCAAATCACATTCAGAGGCAAGCCAATTAGGATCACTATGGATTTTTCAGATCAGACAATGAAGGCCAGAAGAGCTTGGAACAACATTTTTTCAAGCCTTTAAAGAAAACAATTTTTTAGCCAAAAATATTATACTCTGCAAAGCTCAGCTTTAAATGTGACAGGGAAATTAAATACTCAATGATAAACTCAAGTTAGCAAGATACATGAACACAAATCCTGCGCTACAGAATATTATCAAGACTATTCTTCATTCAGAAGAAAATGCTAATCGTACCCTAAACCCTTAAACAAGTGAGAGTCAGTAACCACATTACACACCAAAAGATTCCCAAGATGGCTCAAAATTCTGCAATACTCACAAAGTTTGAGACTCCCATATCTATTCTAACTCTGAATGTGAATGGTATCAATGCACCAATTAAAAGACACAGATTGGCTCACTGGATCAAAAATACAAAATCCAACAGTATGGTGTCTACAGGAGACACACCTCACACTCAAAATTAGACACAGACTGCAAGTGAAAGTTTGGCAAAATGTCTACCAGGCCTATGGCCCAAAAAAAGCAAGCTGGCATGGTAATCCTAATTTCTGGTAAAATTAATTTCAATCTAAAACTAGTCAGAAAGGACAAAGATGGAAACAATCATACTAAAAGGGACAATTCATCAAGAAGACATAATGATAATTAACATTAATGCCCCCAATTACAACCCCCCCCAAATATATGGATAAAATACTCAAGGACATTAAACCCCTCATCAATCTCAACACAATAGTACTGGGGGACTTTAATACACCATTATCAATACTAGACAGATCATCAAAATAAAAAATCAATAAAGACTCTCCAATCTGAACAACTCTGTTAATCAATTGGGCTTAACAGATATCTACAGAATATTCCATCCTAAGTCGACTGAATTTACTTCTTCTCAGCAGCTCACAGATCCTTTTCTAAAATAGACCACATCCTAGTTCACTGAGGTAACCTTAACAAATACAAAAAATTTGATATAGTCCCATGTATCCTGTCAGACCACAATGTTATGATCTTAGCAATCAACAAGAGAAATAACAGAAATTACTCAAATACTTGGAAATTGAATAATTCCCTCTTAAACAAAGGATGGATAAAAGAGGCAATGAGAGAAGAAATCAAGAAATTCTTGGAAATGAATGAGAATGAGGAAACAACATATCAAAACCTCTGGGATAGTATAAAGGTATTCTTAAGAGTTAAATTTATAGCACTGAGTGCATACATCAAAATTCTAAAAAGAGCCCAAATAAATAGTCTTACACTACAACTCAAACACCTGCAAAATGAGGAGCAATCCAATCCCAAAGCTAATAGAAGAAAGGAAATAACTAAAATCAGAGCTGAAATCAACAAAATTGAGAACATAAAAACAATACAAGTTATCAACAAAACAGGATTGCTTCTTTGAAAAAATAAACAAGATCAACAGACCCTTGCCAACCTCACCAAAAGGAAGAATGAAGTGAAGCAAATCAACAAAATCAAAGATGAAAATGGAGATATCACCACAGACTCAACCAAAATTCAGAAGATTATCAGAATTTATTTTGAAAATTTATATTCTGCCACATTTGATAATATGGAGGATATGGACAGATACGTGGCTACATACAACATCCCCACATTAACACCAGAGGATATTGAAAATCTAAACCAGCCTATATCAGGTAGCGAAATTGAAGCAGCAATCAAAGCTCTTCCAAAACAGAAAATTCCAAGACCAGATGGATATACAACAGAATTCTCCCAAATTCTCACAGAAGAGTTAACACCCATCCTCTATAAGCTCTTTCATGAAATTGAAAGGGTGGGAGTTCTTCCAAACACTTTTTATGAAGCAAATATTACACTGATACAAAAATCCAACAAAGACATGTCAATAAAAGAAAACTACAGACCAATTTCCCTGGTGATCATAGATGCAAAAACCCTTAATAGAATTCTAGCTATTTGGATCCAAAAGTTCATTAAAAGAATAATACATCACGATCAAGTGGGCTTCATTCCAGGGAAACAGGGCTGGTTCAACATACACAAATCAATAAATGTAATTAACCACTTAAACAGAATTAAAAATAAAAATCAATGGATTATCTCAATTGACACAAAAAAGGCCTTTGATAAAATTCAACACTCTTTTATGCTCAAAACCTTGGAGAAGATAGGGATCAAGGGAAGATACTTTAACTATGTAAGATCCATTTATGACAGACCCAAAGCTAACATTATGCTCAATGGAGAAAGATTGAAAGCATTTCCACTGAATTCAGGAATAAGATAGGTTGTTCACTTTCACCACTCTTATTTAACATAGTCCTTGACACTTGCCAGAGAGCTGTCGGGCAAGAGAAGTAAATCAAAGGAATTTGTATAGGAAAAGAGGAAGTCAAGTTTTCTCCTTTTGCTGATGACATGATTCTATACCTAGAAGACCCAATAAGCTCGACCAGAAGACTTCTAGAGCTTACAGACAATTTCAGGAAAGTGGCTGACGATAAGATCAACACCAATAGATCACTAGATTTCTTTTATTCCAGCAACAAGTCCATGGAAGAAGAAATCAGGAAATCTGTCCCATTGACCATCTCCTCCAAAAAAATAAAATACTTGGGCATCAACCTTACAAAGGATATTAAGGACATCTACAATGAAAATTATCAAACACTAAAAAAAGAAATTTCAGAATATCTGAGTAGATGGAAAAACATTCCATATTCATGGTGAGTCAGAATTAATATAATCAAAATGGCCATTCTACCCAAAACCCTACACAGATTTAATGCAGTCCCCATCAAGATACCAATGTCATTCTTCAAGGATATAGAAAAAGCAATTCTGAAGTTCGTATGGAATAATAGAAGACCCAGATTATCAAAAACATCACTCAGCAAGAAGGAAGAAGCAGGGGGTATCTCAATTCCTTAACCTAAAATTATACTACAGAGCCATAGAAACAAAAACAGCATGATATTGGTATTAAAACAGAACTGAAGACCAACGGAATAGAACAGAGATGAACCCCCATACCTTTAACTATCTGATATTTAATAAAGAGGGCAAAACCATAGTGTGGAAGAAAGATAGCCTGTTCAACAAATGGTATTGGACAAATTGGACAGCCATGTGTAGACAACTGAAGCTGGATCCTTACCTTTAGCCCTGCACAAAAATTAAATCAAAATGGTTCAAAGATCTGGATATTAAGCCAGCAACTTTAAATTTACTTGAAAAAGAAGTAGGATCAACACTCTAGGACTTAGGGGTCATCGCCACCTTCCTTAACAAAACTTGCATGGCGGAAGCAGTAAAGTCAAGAATAAATGAATGGGATGCAATTAAACAAAAAAGCTTTTGCACAGCTAAAGAATTAGTCAAGAGTGTCAAGAGAGACCCAACAGAATGGGAGAAAATCTTTGCCTGATACACCTCAGACAGAGGAATAATATCTAGAATATACAAAGAACTGAAAACACTAAACACCAAAATCACAAATAATCCAATGGATAAACGGGCTACAAAAACTAAAAAGAAACTTCTCAGCAGAGGAAGTGCAGAAAGCCCATAAACATATGAGAAAATGCTCTACATCATGAGCAAGAAGAGAAATGCAAATCAAAACTTCAATGAGATTCCACCTCACTCCTGTTAGAGTGGCAAAAATGAAGAATAGGAACAAGGACAGATGCTGGAGGGGCTGTGGGAAAAGAGGAACACTGTCGCATTGCTGGTGGGACTGCAAACTGGTTCAGCCACTCTGGAAAGCAGTGTGGAGAATCCTCAAAAAATTAGGGCTGGAACCACCTTATGACCCAGCTATCCCACTCCTGGATATTTTCCCAAAAGAGTTAGAATTAGCATACTATAGAGATACAGCTTCATCAATGTTTACAGCAGCTCAATTTATTATAGCTAGATTATGGGACCAAATCAAATATCCCTCACTTGTCGAGTGGATTCAAAAACTTTGGTACATATATACAATGGAAAACTACTTGGCTATTAGAGAAAATGATATTATGGCTTTTGCAGCCAAATGGATGTAGATGGAAAAAATTATGCTGAGTGAAATAACCCAATCTCAGAGACTCAAGGGCTGAATGTTTTCTCTCATTTGTGGAAGCTAGATTACAACAGGAAACAGTATGTTAGATGGCTAAGCTAATAATAACCTAAACATCTGTGAATTTTTACACAAATGGGGGAACCTTGCCTAGGATGCTGGGAGATGTAGGGAGGGGGGTAGGGAGGGGAGAAGGGAGGGGGGAGGGAACAGGAAGGATATCAAGGAGAATGGAGGGAGGGAGTCTGGGGGAATCAAATCAGAGGGAAACCTCCGACCTCAGTGAGAAGTCCATTTAACACAGGGGTTAATTGGGGGAAACATGGAACCATGGGGAACCCAAAGAAGGAAACCATGGAATGGCATCAGCTTTGGTTTGCTATGTGAATATACATTTGTTCTTTTTTGCTTGATAATGATTCCTCCTTAATTGTTAGTCCATATTCAAATAATAAAAAGAGAAAAAAATTAAAAAAGAAACACTGTGAAAAAAGTTTCTAAAGGCAATTGAAATTTGAAGATACGTATTTGCTATTATCATTATTTTTAGCATCTATTGCCATTCTGTAATATGATTTTTTAAAAAATTAGAAAATGAGTTATGAGTAATGTATAATTAGCTAGAAATAAGCCTGCATTTACAAAAATCTATGTTTCTCTAATGCCCTAACTTGTTTGAAAGGCTACAGTGCAATAAGATTTCAACTGAAAATTGAGGTTAAGCTATTTGTCAGAAAACATTTATTTCTAATTTCAAAGGTTATTAAAATCATTTGCAAAGCTATCTTTTGCCATATCCTTTCATTCCACTTCAGAGAATTCATGTTGATTCCCACAAGGTTTGGACCATCATACCAAACCAGTTAATATGCAGCAACATTTTTGTCTGTTGGATTATTACATGATCATTAAGAAGGCTGATTTTTTCTAAAGTAATTTTAACATTTCCAATTAAATCTTTCTACACCCTTATTTAAAAATTGTGGGCCATTTCACAGATATATGATAACATAAATTAAGTCCAACATAAATTAAGCTCATTTCAACCACTATTTTGTATTTTATTTTAATACATTTATTGAATTTGCTTCTATAAAAGGGAAACTTTTTAATATATTTTTATTAATACATTATAATTTTACATAATGTTGGGATTAGTTGTCACATATTCCTAGATGCACACAATTCAGTTCTCCTCCCCACACACACCTCTACCTCCCTCCTCCCATCCCCTGATCCTTTGCCTTTCTTCTGGGTCCTATATTGTTCCTAAAAAACCCAAGTACAGTGACATAATTCTTATACCTATGAAGAACATTTTTTATATATATGGCTATAGTGTAGACAATGACATTTATAACTGCTTGGAATGTACCTTGCTTTATCTCAGTTCCAACATTTCCCTTTCTCCTCCCTTCCTATCATCCCTTGTTATTTTTCAAAATATTTGACAATGGGATTAAGCATTTATGTTTTTGTACAGGTATGCAGCATTGCTTTTTCAAGTATCTTATGAAGTATCTTGCAACTGTATCTCATAAATATTAACATTTTACATTTTGTTCTATGGATCTAATACATGAGTTTGTCTACTTTACTCAAAAGGGTAACTTTTCAGATATTTATATTTTCTTCCTATTCCTATGCTGAATAATTTCAGCACATCCTCCTTATGATAATCCTTTCTATCTTTCTCCACTGTGTTCTGCATCCCAGGAGGCAGAACTCAGGATGTCTGTGATTTCCTTGCCCATAGGCTGTGGTTTCAGCCAGTTGGATAAAACCAGGAAATGAAGAGAAGGAGAGTAGTGTGAAGACATTCATTAATTTCTATTCTTCCATGCTTTATCTTTTCTTATTCTCTGTGTCTGCTGTTAAGTAGTTTTCTTCTGGATCTGATAATTAGCACTTTCCTCTGACCTCTTAAACCCAGACTAGTAATGATCCTCTGATGTTATTTGCAAAGTAATGGTGAATTGCCCCTTTATGCTTTTCTCTCGACTGTATTCTCACTATTGTAAATAATCATTTTACTGAGTTCTCCTTCATGACCAAGCTGGAGTTCACGTGGACTTCTTGCCAGGACACTTAGTGATAAAATTACCATGAGCATATTTCTGTACTATTAAAACAGGAAAACATTAAAAGATAATAAATTACTTAAGAATTTGCAACTTTGTATCTTCTGCATTTGATTATTTAGATACACATTTCTTCCATAAAAACTGAAAACTGATAAATGAATTTCTTCCTTTATAGATAACAGGTTTCCTTCTATTTTCGCAAGTCACTTTTGAGATACAGTTTAACCACCCTTTCATCAACAGCACCCTTAGTAACAGGTATAGCATTTTTTTCCCAGTATAGGTAATATTTAGTCATTTAACTTTTTTTAAAAAACGAACAAACAAACAAACTTTTAACTAGTATGTTAGCCAGGTTTCCATCACTGTGAAAAGATATGCAACTTAAAGGTGGGAAGATTAGTTTTGGCTCTCGGTATCAGAGATGTCGGTCCATGGTTGCTTGACACTATCACTTTGGACCTGTGGTAAGGCCAAACACTATGGCAGGGAGCATGTGGTGGAATAAAGTTTCTCACATCATGGCAGCTGGGTAGAAAAAGAGGAGGAAGAATACCTAACTTCCTACTGCACCAAGTCCTACTCCTCCTTTTTATATTTAAGGTATTGGGGATTAAACCTAGGGGTGCTTTATCACTGAACATATCCTCAGTCCTTTATATTTATTCGTTTATTTTGAATTTTGAGACAGCATCTCACTAAGTTGCCACAAATTTATTATCCTCCTGCTTTAGGCTTTCTGAGTCACTAGGATTATAGGCATGTACCACCATGCCTGGGCAGGCCGCTTTTCTCAAAGGTTCTACTAGTTCCCAAAAGTTCCATCAACTAGGGTCCAAATCTTTAACACAAGAGCCCGGGGAAGATACTTAAGACCCAAACCATATTTTTCCCCACCCCTTTAGACCCCCAAGGCTCATGCCCATCTTACAATGCAAATGCACTGCCCATCTCAAAGAGTTCCCTAAATATTAACTGTCCAGAATTGATAAAAAGTCCAAGTTCAAAGTATCCTCTGAAACTTAAAGTAAACTCTTAGCTGTGAGTCACTATAAAAATCAAGAAACAAGTTGTATAACTCCAAGACACAACAGTACAGGGTAAATATTCCCACTCCAAAAGAGAGGAATAGAGGCATAGAAAGGAATGACTGGATCAAAGCAAGACTGAAATTCAGCAGGGAAAACTAAGTCCAGTAGTTCCATGTCCAGCATTCAAGGCACACGTGGCGTTATGTAAGTCCCAAAGGGCTTGGGCAGTCTTTTCCCTATAGCCTTGTTGGCAGCAGACTACAAGGCCTTTTACTCGGGCTGGTTCTGTTTGTTCCTGTGCATTTTCTCAGCAAAATGTCTATATTCCTAGCGTCTCTAACTTCCTGGGGTCTCAAGTGCAGCTTCGTCTTCACTCTCACAGATTCACACACCACCCACTTATAGGCTGTTTTCAGATACTCTGCCCTTGGAACACACTGTCTGGCCTTCTAGGCTTTGAAACCTCAGCAGAAGCCTCTGTGTCCCCACAACTCTTATATTCTGTATACCTCCAAAACCAGCATCACATCGATGACGCCAAGGTCTGCCATGCACAAGCTATATACCGAGTCCACATGAACCTGAATTGCAGCAGCTTCTGACTGCCTGACTCATTGAACATGAAGTGACAACTCCTGGAAAAATAATTTCCTAGGTAGCCTTTGTAAATGACACACTCATAGACTCTTTTCTCAATGCATAATCAAACAGGTTTACACTTTTACACCCTTGAGCCTGTGGTGTCTTGCCAATTCCTGGTTATCTCTCACGGCATCTTTCCTAAAAGCACTGGTATAAAGTACTTGGCTTCTTTTTAATCACAGTAATCTCTTTAGCAATCATACTTTCCTAGGCCACAACATTAAATATACTCCATTTCTGCCAAAACTGCAGGTTTTTCAAATCTGTGTATTCTGTCGCTCCCCGCAGGGTTCTGGAGCGGGGAGCAGGTGGAACGACCTCGGCGGACCTTAGCCGTTCCCGGGGGC